>BQNB010001020.1:0-149113 GCA_026074375.1 Tanacetum coccineum
TGAATAGGTAGATATATGTTATATATTTGATAAATAAAGTTTATTATATAAAAAAGTCGTACTATTTTTTATTTGTACGGGTTTATTTTTTCGGTCTCATGTTTAATAGTTTGTTTTTTATATGGGTTTATGTGTTGGGTCTCATGTCGCGGGTATTTTTTTATGTGAATAAGTCAATACTTTTGTAATAGTTTTTTCTATTTTGTGCCGAGCGGTTTTTTTACATTGCCTACAAAAAAAAAACCAAATGGGCCGGCCCAAGTTGAGAGCCTAACTACCAGCCCACTGTGATACGACGTCGTATCAAATGAGCTTTGAGTATAATCAAATATCAAGTGTTCTAAAACATGAAAGGTGTAGAAGACATTCCAAACTTGTCAAGGAAAGAAGAATCAGGCCTTTTAAAGTTGGGATTGTCTAACGGGTATCCTGAAAGTAAGGTTTAACATTATTTTAAAAGGAAATTTCGGGTTTACTGAATTAAAATTTTAATCTAATTATTGTAATTTACAAGTTTAATTGGTGTGTATTAAATGCAATTTGTACTTTAAAAGGAAAGTTTGTGTTAAACAATGCAATTTAACTTCCTCGGGCACTTGTTAAACAAACCCTTTAAAGTTTACCCATTTCTGTTAGGCACGATGTCTTTTTTCCTATGGTTTTATTTAACTAAATAAAAAAAACCGCTCGGCATAAAAAAAAAAAAAAACCTACAAAAATATTGACTTACTCAGATAAAAAAATACTCGCGACATGAGGCCCAACACATAAGCCCATATAAAAAAAACAAACTATTAAACATGAGACCGAAAAAATAAATCCGCACAAATAAAAAATAGAAAAGAATAAAAATAAAATTTTAACGCAAAAATTAACCCGCACTATTAAACATGAGACCGAAAAAATAAACCCGCACACAATACAATTAAAAAACGCCCTGCAGTAACGCACGATTCTCATTTAAAGCCCAGGTTTCTATAAAATTATATTAAAAAAACCCGTATTGCCAAAAAAAGAAATCTTTAAACATAAGCCCCACACATAAGCTCATATAAGAAAAAAAACAAACTATTAAACATGAGGCCGAAAAAATAAAACCGCACAAAATAAAAAAAATAAAAATAATAATGCCTCGCGTAGAATAAAACGACGTAGTTTTGTTCCACACGCTACAGTGCTCGGCCCTTTGGGCTCCCAATTTGGGCCAACTCATTTGGCTTTTTTTTTTTGTAGGCAATGTAAAAAAAACGCTCGGCACAAAATAGAAAAAAAAATTACAAAAATATTGACTTATTAATATAAAAAAATGCCCGCGACATGAGGCCCAACACATAAGCCCATATATAAAAAAACAAATTATTAAACATGAGACCGAAAAAATAAACCCGCACAAATAAAAAATATAAAAGAATAAAAATAAAATTTTAACGCAAAAATTACACGCCACTATTAAACATGAGACCGAAAAAAATAAACCCCACACATAATACAATAAAAAAACGCCATGTTCCCATAAATTATATTAAAAAAAATCCCACTACGTCGTTTTGACGTAGTTGCTACAGTAACCGGCCCATTGGGCTCCCACTTTGGGCCGGCCCATTTGACTTTTTTTTTTCTTTTTCTTTTGTTACAGTAACCGGCCCATTGGGCTCTCACTTTGGGCCGGCCCATTTAACAAAAAAAATTTTGGTTTTTCTTTTTCTATAACTTGGCAACTTTAAAAAAAAATTACTCGGCACAAAATAGGAAACAAAATTACCCATATAAAAAAAACTATTAAACATGAGAGATGAAAAATAAAACCCGCACAAATTAATATAAAAAAATTGCTCGGCACAAAATAGGAAAAAAATATTACAAAAGTACTGAATTTATTATGTTCTAAAAAATACCACGGACATGATGCTTAACACTTTAAGAACATTTAAAAAAACAACTATTAAAACATGAGCCAGAAAAAAAAAACTATTAAACATGAGACCGGAAAAATAAACCCGCACAAAATAAAAAATAAAAAAGTTAACGCCTCGCATCAATTAATGTCACGCATCAACGCGCGAACAATCATGTTTAACACATATTTACCCAAATCTCATAAAATTATATTAAAAAAAACCAAATAGCAAAAAAAAAACCTTTAAACATGAGGCCCAACAAATAAGCTCATATAAGAAAAAAAAACAAAGTATTAAACATGAGACCGAAAAAATAAACCAGCAAAAAAAAAAATTAACGCTCCGCAGCATCGCGCGGGCAATCACGCTTGTTTGTACTTTAAAAGGAAAGTTTGTGTTAAACAATGCAATTTAACTTCCTCGGACACTTGTTAAACAAACCCTTTAAAGTTTACCCATTTCTGTTAGGCACGATGTCTTTTTTCCTATGGTTTTATTTAACTAAATAAAAACTTCTATTTTGTTCAATCAGTAGTCATTAGTTGGATAGGCTCTAAGCTTTTCTGATTATCTTAAAATCGTGATACATTGGCTTTAAGCGATCAACATAATCGTGAAAAATGTAGAACATGTATCCAAAGCCTTTTGAACGTGTTTTTTTTTCTTTTTATTTGTAATTTTTTTTATATTTCTTCTATCAAATCCTCTTTTCTTTATCACGTTCTAAAAATATTATCTAAGAGTAGTCTAGTTAGGATAAAACTTCTACAAACGTATGTATAACTAAATATGGAGAGTGATCGATAAGAAAAAGACGATAAACTACAATAGATGGATTGATGCATCTCAAATTCTCAATCTAACAAATATATTTGTGAGATTTTTTGTTTTTGAAAGCATGAAAGTCTAGATTTTGAAAAAAAAGGTAATATCGGTGTTGGAAGAAAATGGGCCTTAACATTTTGAGGCCTTAGCCTGGCCTAGTACTTGTATGATGAATTAATTAAGTTATAGGCTTTTGAGTTTTGACCTCTTGTATTAAATACACATCATTATATGTTTTACGAAACATCACCAAATTGATCTAGTATAATTTAGTCGCTAGTGTCTCAACATAGTTAAGCGAGCCCAATTCCTTCTAAATTCTCGGAGACAAAAAGCCTTTACTTTAGTATTGATATGCAGTTAAGCCTTGAAGCACAAAATTTAGAAAAGTTCAGTTTAATGAAAACAAGTTCAGTTCAATGAAAATGTTAGGGTGCGTTTAGTTGAGAGGAAAGCACCTTTTTTTTCACAAAATGTTTTGTGGAAAACAAAAACAGAGATCGCGTTCAAATCATTGTTTTATAACAAAATTCTCTATAAAACACAAAACATGCATTTCCCAACTTAATAAGAGAAACTACAAAACACATTTTATTTGTTTTTCTTGTTTTCTTTGTAACCTTCCTTGTTTTCTTGAAAATAGAAAATAGTATCACATGAACGCGTTTTTCTATGTTTTGTGGAAAATAAATTTCCTCCTTTTTTTACATATCTAAAAACACAAAACTGGAAAAAATTTCTCCAACTAAACGCAACCTTAATGTTTCACTTAACGATGTCTGATCTCCTCATACAACAAAGAGTAAATTGCAAAAATGGTCCTTGTGGTTTGGCCAAATTGCAGATTTGGTCCGTCAAATTTCGAAATTACAAAAAACGTCTTTATTTTCAAAGTTTGGTTCCACTTTTGGTCTTTGGTCAACTTAAAATGACTAAAATACCCCTCTGCAATTTGGCCAAACCACAAGGACCATTTTTGCAATAATAAAAAAAAGTTTAAATTAAAATTTTTTTTTGTAAGAAATGTTTTTTTTATTTTTTTTTATTTCGGTTTAATTTACGAGCAATAATAAAAAATAATTTAAAAAATAATTTTTTTTATTTCGGTTTAAGTTTAAGAGCAATAATTAAAAAAAAATTAAAAAAAATTTAATTTTTTTTATGTCGGTTTCAGTTTACGAGCAATAATAATTTTTTTAAAAAAAACTTAAATTTTTTTTATTTCGGTTTCAGTTTACGAGCAATATTAAAATTTTTTTTTTTTTATTATTGCTCGTAAACTGAAACCGAAATTAAAAAAATTTAAATTTTTAAATTTTTTTTATTTTTGCTCGTAAATTGAAACCGAATTTAAAAAAAAATTATTATTTTTTAATTATTGCTCGTAAACTGAAACCGAAATAAAAATAATAATTTTTTTTATTATTGCTCGTAAACTAAAACCGAAATTAATAAATTTTAAAATTTTTAATTTTTTTTTATTATTGCTCGTAAACTGAAACCGAAATAAAAAAAATTTCTTACAGATTTTTTTTATTTTTTTTATTATTGCAAAAATGGTCTTTATGGTTTGGCCAAATTGCAGAGGGGTATTTTAGTCAATTCAAGTCGACCAAGGACCAAAAGTGAAACCAAACCTTCAAAACAAAGACGTTTTTTGCAATTTTGAAATTTGACGGACAAAATATGTAATTTGGCCAAACCACAAGGACCATTTTTGCAATTTACTCTACAACAAATATACTGAGCAAAGAATCTCATCTATCTAGAATTGCATGAAGAGTGATTTTTAGCTTAAGCTTAATAAGTTATAAATACAAATGAGTTTAGGTAATTACAATAGTGTGAACAGCTTCCTCCAGGTACATCCCATATGCGCTTTTGATGATTATGTATTGCATATCAGATTAGGAGTAGGACTATGCGAGTAATATCCGTAGTTATCAAATAAAAGCAAATTGGGGGAAATGATATTAATTTGTTCCAAATCACACTGAACATGACACAAGTGTCATCAAGGAATGACTTGACAACTTCAGAACTTTGCATTTACTGGGAATAGGCAAACACAAATAGTCAACAACTCTCCAATATACTTTGGATAAAAACTATCTTGAAGTAACTAACGATCCTAAAAGTACAAAGATCTCGTACATAACATTGAATTAAATAGATCCACCATTATGTGACCTAGTGACCAGGCGTCTTGATGTCCACACAAGAGGTTTCTGGTTCGATCCTCCCTAGATACACATTTTGGGTGGCCAGGGAAATAGTATCAAAAGACTCGCATTCCGCGAATAACTTTAACAAGGAAAACGTAATCCATCTACCCATAATATTTGAATTAAGATATTCATAAAAAGTCATATTAATTATTCTGCCTTTTTATCATGTAAACTAGTTTTATAGCCCGCCGGGCGGACTAGCTTCATGAAATAAAATGAAAAAAATGAAAAACATATAGTGTAATATATATTGAAACAATAAAAAAACATTTAGTTACTCAGAATTCTATGCTAAGAATTCAAATACAAAATAAAACTTTTTTTGTGAACGACGTTTGTTGTGGAGTTTGTGTAGCTATCATCTTTGTCGCAACTTGTATAATAATCCTATGTTAATCCTCGAACGTACACAATTGCTAAGAACACCCATAAGCATAATACATTGTCCATCGTGACAACAACATATACATAAAAACAAACCATTAGAATTTATAGTAAAAATTATAACAAAGGGGCCACTCAACCAATCATTAACATCATGAAGACAGCTGCTGGACAACGGTCAATCGGAGGAGCAGAAAAGAGCCGGCCAAACGGAACAATATGACTTCTTTCTACTTCACAAACATACCGCCTGGATGTAATGAAACAGAATTGTGGAAGACTTTCATCAAATATGGTAGCGTGTCTGACGTGTACATGGCAAAGAAGATGTCAGTTAACGGAAAAACCTTTGGGTTTGTAAGGTTCTTGAATGTCATCAACACAAAATCACTCGAAACATCTCTCAATACGATTATCATCGGTAATTGTCATCTGGAGATTAATATTGCAAGATATCAACATACTAACACAAAACCACCACATCACAACACAAACAAACCACCAGTAAACCACACGCCAAAATAGGTCATACCAAACACACCACTTCAATCTGTCAAAAACATTCAACACAACTCTTATGCTAATATCCTAAGCGCAAATACCACTAGCAAACCTAAACCTCCTCCACCCATTACCATTCATTCATGTCCCGAACTCACTTCAAAGCTTGAACACTCCTGGTCGGGGAACTTACCACTATTGAAACTCTTCCCAATCTCATTGCCATTTTCCATGACAATGGGCACCACAATACGAGAGTCAGATATCTAGGTGGGTTCCATGTTCTTATAGAACTAGACCCGATAACCACCATCGAACCCATCTTTGCCATATCCTCACTAACCTCATGCTTCAAAAGCCTAAAACCATGGAACAATAAGTTTAATCTTAAAAACCGTCTTGCTTGGATCTCGATAGAAGGGCTACCACCTCAAGCATGACATGAAGCATCCTTCTTACAAATTGCTGGCAATTGGGGAGAAATCGTTCTCCCTGAAAAATGCAACCCCACACGTAACAATTCGGTGGCGAGTAAAGTCTTTATCCGGAATAAAATTATGGAAGTAATTCAACACACCATGCCAATCATTGTGGATGGGGTGCATGTTTGTATACGCATACGTGAGATAATAGGTGAATGTAAAAAGAATGCAAACACACCACTAAATGATAGGGAAGATGACTACTATGACGATGATTCTGGGTTTGAAATAAACCCACCAGATCATGACTACAGAGGAGGAGGCAGTTGGATCCAAGATGAAGGGGATAAATCAGATGATGACGATAGTATGGAAAATGAATCACTAGCAAGGTCGGAATTTTCGAATGTTCGCCATGTTGGATCATCGAAAAATACTATAACTAGAAAAGATTCTTATAATGACCAATTATGTGAAGGTCAAACTACCGCTTTGGTCACTCCCCAAAGAAGCAAACCTGAACATTCTCATTCTCTGCACTTTGTCTCGGACACCCAATTCAAAGTAATTTCACCTTCTGCTCAGAAGTCAGAGGTGGGTCATTTGTCAGAGGTTGAAAAAACTTTGGTCTTGCCAGAAAATGCCTCAGGTGAGGCCAGGTATGTCCCACCAACCCCTCTTACAAGCCCATTACCATGTGCATCTATTAACTTGTTGAAACCCATTAAGCAATAAAAAATAAAGAAGTCCATCAAACAACTCAATCCACTTAACACTTTTAATTCATCAATATTAAGCCTCATAAATTCATGTACCAGTAACATTATTCCATCAAAAAATCATTGCTTTCCACATAAACAACCACCCCTAAACAAAAAGACAAACCACCTTAAATTTTTTCACTCAAATTTATAAACTCAGTTCATGGCATCAACATTCTGAACTCCAGGAAAAAAACCATAGCTGCAACACATCCTCATCCAACACCAACTCCAACAGTACCTCATCATCGCAACCGCCCGTCTCAAACAACGATTCCAACATTATACGTTGCAACAAGAGAATTATAAATGACACCCAATCCAACTCGACCACCTCATCCTCACCTGAAAGTGTTAACGAAATCATAACAGCAGTGGAAGTTGGTTCTTTACTTGGTTATGATTTGGTTGGGAAAGAAAATGACATATCTACAATCATTCACGAAAACGGTGATGCTAATGTGAATCAATGATTATTGGCTCCATCAATATAAATGGAGTTGGCACCGCTCTAAAGAAAGAATGGGCTAGGGATCTTTATCGAGAAAATCATCTAAACTTCATCGGTATCCAAGAAACCAAAACTAATTAAGAAGACTTAAACTTCATCCTTTCCCTGTGGGGTAAAAATAATTATGACTTCGCTGTTAAAAAGTCTTGTGGGTCATCTGGTGGTATCATTGCTATATGGGATAGCTCGTTATTCAAATAAAATGCAATGTTATTAATAATGAAGACAGGTTTATTGCCATTATTGGTGATTGGATTAACATTGGGATTGAGTGCTTAATGATAGTTGTGTATGCACCTCAAGATGTCAACAGGAAGATCTTATTATGAAATCAAATGAACCATATTATCCTTAATTTCCATGGTACGTCTATTATGTTAGGTGATTTTAATGAAGCACGTCATGAACCTGAAAGACTTGGCACTATATTTTGTAAGAGAGGGGCTACTCTTTTCAATGGTTTCATCAATGACACTGGGCTCATCGACCTTTCGATGGGAGGTAAAAAATTTACTAGAATGGACAAATTCAGCACTAAACTAAGCAAGATCGATCGTATTCTTGTTTCACATCACTTCACTTGTAATTGGCCTAACACTCAACTCACTGCTCTCCCACGTAAACATTCTGGTCATTGTCCACTTGTTCTTAAAACTCATTCCATTGACTTTGGTCCCATTCCATCCAAGTTTTTTAACTCGTAGCTTTTAGATAAAGATTTCCCATCAATCATCTCTTTTTCTTGGTATAATCATCACAGACCCAACTCTTCATACCAAAACCATTACCCATCCACACTTTTGAAATCCAAACTACAATCTCTAAAAAAACACATCCATGATTGGCGTGCTAGTGTGGCATTTAAAGAGCATGGGAAGATAAGTGAGTTTAAAGCAAATATCAGTGTGTCTGACACAAAGGCAGAGCATGGCAGTCTTGGGGAGCATGAGATTGTTGAACGTCTTAATCTCTTGAAAAAATAGAAGATTTATATCATCTTAAACTACTCGATCTGATGCAAAAAGCTAAAATAAGATGGGCAATAAAAGGTGACGAAAACTTAAAATTCTTTCATGGCATCGTGAACAAGTTTTTAAGATCTCGAATCAATGGTCTCTTTATTGAAGGTAACTGGACATTGGAACCCTCTGCTATAATTGACCACATATTTCAGTTTCACAAAAGAAAGTTTAAAAACAAAAATCACCCTTGTCCCTTATTCATAAGCAACCTTTTTAAGAAACTATCTGAAACTGAAATATCCATACTTGATGCACTTTTTTCTTGTCAAGAAATAAAAGACGTTGTTTGGGATTATGGTGGGAGTAAAGCACCGGGTTCGGATGGTTTTACTTTTAAGTTCTTTAAAAATATTAGGATACGATTGGCAAAGATTTTGTTGATATGTTGAAAAAAACTTGAAATTGATGGGTTTATTCCTAAAGGGTGCAACTCGTCTTTCATTGCTCTTGTCCCTAAAGTTCAAGACCCTCTTCATGTTAGTGACTTTAGACCCATTAGCCTTATTGGTTGCCAATACAAGGTTATTGCTAAAGTACTTGCAAATCGACTTCTTCAAGTGGCCAACTCGATCGTTAGTGAAGTGCAATCCGCTTATATAAAAGGAAGACAAATAATAGATGGGCCTCTCATGGTAAATGAGATAATCAATTGGGCATCTAAAAAGAATAAACATCTCTTCCTTTTTAAAGTTGACTTTGAAAAGGATTTCGATTCTCTTGATTGGAGATTTCTTGATCACACCATGGATCAAATGGGTTTTATTCTCAAATGGAGGAATTGGATCAAAGGGTGCTTAAATTCAACGTTTGGTTCAGTGATTGTGAATGGTTCTCCTACAAAAGAATTCAAAATTAACAAAGGTCTTAGACAAGGTGATCCGTTATCTCCATTTCTTTTATCATTGCGGTTGAGGCACTTCATGTTTCCCTCCAAGAAGTTAAGTCTAAAGGAATTTTTGAAGGTGTCAATATCGGTTCGGACATGGTTAACATCTCTCACCTACAATTTACAGATGATGCTCTCATCATAGGCAAATGGTCACTTGAAAATGCCAAGAATCTTTGTCGAATCTTATAATGCTTCCATTTGGCTTCCGGGTTAAAACTTAACTTTTTTAAAAGTAAACTTTTTGGAGTCGGTGACACCCTTGTGGAAACAAATTGGTTGGCATCCTCCTTATATTGTCAAGATTCATCACTCCCATGTATCTATCTAGGTCTTCCCATTGGTACAAACATGAACAAAGTGTGCAACTGGAAGCCTATCATCGATAAATTTCATAACCGACTCTCCACTTGGAAGGTTAAGACTCTATCTTATGGTGGTAGGCTTACTCTAATCAAATCGGTTCTCGGTGCTCTAGGTACTTAATTTTTTTCTCTTTTTAAATCTCCAAAGTCGGTGCTAAGTTACTTGGAAAAGCTTAGACGTATTTTCTTTTGGGGAGGCTCTTTAGAATCTAACAAATTGGCTTGAATAGCTTGGAAAAATGTGTGTTCTCCATCAACTTCGGGTGGACTTGGAATTGGTAGTCTTCAAGCTTCAAACCTAGCAATGTTGACTAAATGGTGGTGGCAGTTTTACACGGAACCTGATGCTCTTTGGCATCATGTCATTACCTCCATATATGGTTCAAAAGGCGGTTTAGACTTAACTTCTCATTCACATATCAGAGGCCCATGGAAATCTATTATTGATTTAAGAAGTTACCTCCTTAATTTCAACTTAGATTTACAATATGTGTTTATGAGAAAGGTAAGAGATGGAAGTTCTTTTTGCTTTTGGGAAGATGTTTGGCATGGGGCTTTAACTTTGAAGGAGACTTTTCCTCGATTGTACAAACTGGAGACTTTTAAATTTTGCAAAATAAGTGATCGGTGCTCCATGGGTAGTGGTCTGGATCGTTTCTCGTGGGCTTAGAGGAGGCCACTTCGCTCAGGCTTAGAAAGCTCTTAACTATTAGCTTTATTGGATCACCTTCAACATCTTTGCATCACCTCTGATCCAGACACCTGGGAATTTAAACTTGACAATTCTAACTTTTTCTCTGTTTCATGTGTTAGAAGATACATTAACAAAGTCATATTGGTTCCATTCAACAACAAAATTAGATGGAATAACTCAATTCCGATCAAGATCAACATTCACAATTGGAGATTACTTAATGACAGGTTTCCTACAAGAATGAATCTGGATATTCGCGGTATGGACTTAAACTCGACTCGTTGTCTTGGGATGATGCTTTGGAGACGGCTCAACATCTTTTCATTGATTGCACGATTGCTCGAAATCTATGGGTTATGATTCAAAAGTGATGGCAACTTGCTGATTAACCAAAAGACTTGCAAAGTTTAGTGTTTTGGAGTGGCTTGACTTCTCTTCTTAATAGGCTCAAGTCTTGTTTTGATGCAATCATTCAATTAACAACTTGGATTATTTGGCGTTATCGGAATAGACTTTGTTTCGAAATTCACCCTCCACGGAAAGACAATCTTAGGGACGAAATAAAAACTGTCTTACTCTTGGATTAGTCATAGGAAAAAGGATTTTCATCCAAATTGGAACGTTTGGATCCTTGATCCAATAAATGCTTGTAACAATACATTGTAACTTTTTGATTTTCTAGCTTCTCGCTAGTTTTATATAATTCTACCGTTAAAAAAAACCATTAGCAATGAAGAGGGTCTATGGAATACCTTATTTAAGTGCTTTTTTGCTAATTGTTTAAGCAAATATACAAATCTAAATGTTTGGAGAAACCTGTTAATCTGTTTATTTTAGAGTAATAAATAGTTAGAAATAATTCATGTAATTTCTTTTTAATGTTGAATGTAATGGCTATAACTTCTAATAGAATAAAAAGTAAAATGTCGATTTTAACGAAAAAATAACGTCAGAAGTTTTAACTAAAGTGAGCAGTTTGACCTTTAACCCAACCCGCCAAACCAATCCGTCTTGTCAAATAAATCATACGATTGTGGTTATGAGCTACACGATTCTAACAGATAGTTAGTTGTTGCATTTGTTAACTATATTTAAAATTCGACATGATAAAGATTTTCAAAACCATTGATGTACCTGAATGAGATACCAAGCACATCGCCAGGCGGCTTTCGAGAACACTGGGACCATCAATTCCACCCAACTGCAAGACAATATGTATTTTTTGGTCATTATATTCTTCTTCTTCCATTTAATGTTTAACTATCATAAAATAACACTATCAACATATGCTTTGAAAAGATAATATCTTATAACATGTAAGTGAATAACTTCTTGTTCTTTGAGAAACAGATTCAGCCAAAACCATACCAAGTCTCGTATCCTGCAACGATCAAAATAAAAGGGCACACGTAAAATGATCAAAATAAAAGTTAAGATACATAATTTTCACAGTTCTACCTCATTAAATGATTTAAAACTTCACATAGGAGGATTTCTAGTATCTAGTAAATTGCACACTTAACATAGATTAGTTTCTATACACAACTTGTTTGAAAATTAATCTTAAAGAAAAGCTAGACAATTCTAGAAAATACATTATTGGTGATTTGAAACTTATCTACACATCAAGTAATACGAATCTCCTTGATACATATGTTATGACTTATAAGCAAAAAGGGCCAATGTAGCTAGTTAACTAGCTTGTTAAACTCGCTTACATTGCCTCGTTTACTCACATATCATACTAACTACTAAGATAGCTCATATTATGCTCAAACCAAGTATACCCAGTCTCAAAAAATGCATACATAAGCATAGATCATGGCAATATCCTAAGTAACAACATCTGCTAATTTGACACCATTAACCAATCAGCCCACTTCACCTTAAAATTAGGTTATCTAAATCCATTGGAGCTTAGGATATTAACAGACCCATACATTAAATTGGCATTGCCTTTCAATTTGTTTGCCTTTCTAAGATGCTTTTGTGTACTCTCTAATTACATTATGTTTGCTTACAACCTAGTGCAAGTAAATATAAAACGTAATTAGTTATTGATATAAGTGATTAGCAATATTTATAATAGAGTAAACGGCAAAAATATCCTTGTGGTTTGTAGTTTGTGACCACTATCATCCTAGTCTGATACTATTGGCACTAATCATCCCTGAATGGTGAAACGTTTGGCAAAAATCATCCCTAAAGGGATGATTTTTGCAAAACAATTTTGCAAAATTTTATCCATATAAGGATGATTTTGCCGAAACATCTTGGTTCCACTCAGGATGATTAGTTCCAAATAGTATTGGATAGGGAGATGAGTGCACAAACTCACGAACAACCGGGATGACTTTTTGAAAGTATTATCTTATAATATAATACTAATAAAATGTACTTGAGATGAATCAGTAACCTTCTGAACAGTTTCAGGGTCATTGACAAAGTTGCAAAAAAAGGACCTTGTCCCGATTTAGTCTGACAAGACGAACTCCTTGACAATATGCAAAAGGATCAACCTCATCGGTTGTATTAGGTGATCTTTGCTAAAGAGTATTTGTAACAAACTTCCTTTTCATCCACACTAAATTCTTACTCTCATCTACACTATCAGCTTTCTTCCATCTTTTTTGTAAATATTTATTCTTGTTCTCCTTGTCTATACACTACAACAAATGGTGTAATTATACACGCACATTGAGGCATGTTTACACGGTTATGGGCGTGGTTAAATTCAAAGTACACGCTTAAGTAAGCGTGGCAAAAATGGGCGTCAAGAAAATTCTCAACATAAAGTAGCGTAGAGAAACTAATTTGATTGCCACACTTAGGAGCGTGGAGATTTGGAGTGAAAAGGTTTCAAAAGTTGCCACAATTAAAAGCGTGAAGAATTTGTGGAAAACTTGATCAAAAGTCCACGCTTTTTAGAGTGGGAAAGTTTCAAAACTGGAATTTTAAAACCACACTATATTTTGATAATTTCACAAATATAACCCTGTATTTTGATACTTATACAATTACTACCCTGTATTATAAAGAAAAACACAAATTTTACAGCATAATAACCTTGTATTATAACAATTTCATACCACAATATTTGTTAAACTAATACATCAAATTTGGATCTATATTAAACATCAGATACTCTAAGCATGTTTACAAAATATGATTGAAAGCTAGCTTCTTCGATCTTCCGTCTTCAACTAATGAAATCCATTAGAAGCTTTGATCTTTTGTCTTCAACAATCTCCTAAATAATGAGAAAGAAACCCAAAAATAATCAACCAACAAAACCAGAACAATTTATCAATAAAATGAGCCTAAATAACTGAAAGCTCTACTGGTTTAGTGACCAAGTGCTTATGTATAAGGTTGGATTTTGTTTTATAATCGCCATAATATAAAACATTATACAAATAAATTATTAAAATCTAACCAATCTTTTTTGCAATAAATCTGCACACAACCTTGCTGAGAACACATTGTTATCCACTATTATCATTAATCAATATATATTCTTGTAGAAAGATCAATTATTACTAGCTAGTTCTATCTAACATCATGTTATTTGGTAGAGACTCAAGGACATAATGTCAATCCAGGAAAGATGCATTACCTTGATTACACGATGGACGATTGGAATCTCCCACCGCTGCACAAAAAGATTAAAAAAAGCTTAGAGATGACTCTAAAAGTGAAAAAGGTATCAAAACCGAAATAACGAAAGTGGTTTCAAGGATTGCTTCAGCTAAGGTCCCGTTTACCACAGAAAAATTGCATCTAAATAAAATGGAGAAGAGGGAGTAAGACGTGCGCAGTCTGTTAATACTTCCACTTTTACATCAAATATGAATCACCAAAAGTATTTATCTGATTATCGGCGTAACTTGAATATCTAAAAGCTTCATCTCAAACTGACCAATTTGTAAACTTTAAAAGCTCATATAAAACGGGTCAGACATGTCAAAAGTATTCTCAAAATGACCCGTTTGACCCATCTTCTTATACTTTAAAGTCAGGTTTCACTTCTTCCTATCTCAATTAGTTACTGTGATCAGGGTATAGTTAGTATATATGTGGGTAGGCCATGGGCAACAAAAAATTAATGTCCTTGCTACATCACAACTTGTGGGATTTATCATTACATTTAACTTGGCACTACGGAGAATCTAGGTTCCTGAGGCTATATATGTGTTATAAGCAGGACCAACATAGGGAATTAGCATAAACACGTTTATAAACTTGTGAGATGCATGTTGTTGTTATTAACCGGAATAAACCCATTTAATATTTAAGACTGATTAAATGGGTTATCCAGGTTAAATAGCCATTTAGCCTGTTTAACCTGACAATCCATTTAAATAACAGGTTGGGGCCAAGTTCAGGTTGAGCATAAACATAAATAGGTTAAGCATTCATTCTATCATACCTGTCATGTATCTTTCAGTAACCAAATGATGGGTGTTCCATGACCGGTGAGTAATGATCCTCATCCATGAAGGGTGATGGGCTAGAAGAGGGCTGGAAAAAAAACATATTATCTTTCAAACAAAGGACTAAAAAATATTTACGGTAATAAACAATAAACCCCCACCTGTTTGTCAACAAGACCACACAACAGAAGTGAATCAACATATCTAGAACTGGAAACGCAGGAAGAAGTTATGAGCATTCCCATAAGACCTCCATTCAAATTTTTTTTCCTTTTTCATATTCCTCATATTGCAAACCTTTGATTTCTACTTGCTTCTTGTAGACTCAACTTTTTATTTCTGAGACCGCATAAATGCTTTTTACAGGTATTCCTAAATCCGTGTTGGCAACATCACTAGTTGTTTTTATGAGTATGTATATCCTTAGATTGATTGTCCACCTTCTCCTTAAAAAAAAGATTTTCCATTTGCTGACCTTCACCCCCTCATCCTTTTTAGATCGCAACAAAATTTAGAAATTTGGGATTTTGTTACACCGGCCCCATAACAATGCGGTTTTTTATTTCCAAAAAGTTTGTTAAGAATCTCCCTAGCAAAATTTGTGCCACCACGGCATCTTCAGCAATACCTTCTGGACCTACTAGCTCTTTTACCTTGCTTGATATTTCTCGATTTGCTATAACCTAAAACAAACATTGCATACGCTTTTAAGTTCATAAATCAAAGCATGCCATATAAAACTTAAAAAATATATTCGAGTATGCTTATACCATCATATCTCTTGTTGCTTCTTGGAGATATGTGTCGTCCTTGGTTTTATAACAGAGGTGAAAAGACTCAAAATCATTTGGTTCTCTTTTATTATCCACTTTCTGTAGAAGAATAGATACAGAACATCAAAGATTGCATAACAATACGAGTTATAAGAGTTTCCAGATTGATTGTAACTCACATAAATATCCTTTGTTCGTGCGAAACTAACAGCACCAGTGGTGTGAGTATGGACTTGGTCATTTCTTGCTTTCTTTCCGCATAATGAGAGTTTCTGCATTTCATTTTATTGCAGCACAATCTCAGTAACTATTTATACATACAAAAGGTCTTGGGTTCCTGCAATTTTGTTATCTAAACTGGGACACCTTATATCATATTATCTAAGGCACACTTAAAACTAACTATATTTTCAGCAGCTACTGAAAACTAATAGTATAAAATCCAACTTAAGAGATATCTACTAAAATAACTAGTTACATCTCTTGGTGGGGTTTCCGGTCTGAATCCTAAAGTCTAAACTTTTTTGTAGTGTTAAACTTCCATACAATCCATCAGGGTACATCAATTTTTGTTATTTGTGTAATATAATTTTCAAGCATATTTTCTAGCTACTCTTGATGTCACACAAGCAGTAAACTTATGAAGACGGTCACATTATGTATTTCCTAAGTACTAGCTTCAATATCAAGTCAAAATTAGTTTATAGGTACTGTAGACATCAAGAGTTGAAAAATTAATACCTTTGCTATCGGCTTTCTAAGATGACTTTTATACACTCGCCATTGGTGTTCAAGGAAGTTTTCTGGTGGTTCGAGTAAATCCAATGCTGCCAAAAGCTCATCTTCTGTATAAGTTTTCTCTTGTGCATCAAGCCCATTGATGCCATTAGCTTCATTCAACTTATTCGCAGCTTGCTGATACAAGCTCATTTTTAACCTATACTTTACTGTCCTACGCTTTCTACTAAGCATAGTAGAAAGAACCTTGTCTACACTTTCCCCTTGAGGTATGCTGAATCTCCGCTGCCAAAGTTGTCAATAAAGGACATTAAATGGATAATAATAAGTAATTGTACTATAAAGAAAAAAAACCATTTCTTTAGCTGAATGTATTACCCGGAGTTCTGCTATAAGCATAGCAGCACAACTATCTTTACATTCCTTCCAGTCCTTGGCATCCGGGGGGCATAGATTGGGTTCTTTGAGAATTAAGGTCATGAATCTTGAACACAAGCCACCGGAATTTTTGATTAGCTGATAATCCTTATTAACATGCACCAACACCTTTTCACCACCATTCAGCTTATAAACTTGTTTTGCGGTCATTTTTTGTGTCCTAAGAATGTTTCCATTCCCATCTATAAGATTATCATATATGTTAGAATATAATATACAAACACATGGCTAATTTATATTGAAAATTTGATTTTAGTTACCTATTATCTCAACCTCCGACAATAAATTCTGTTCATACTGATCAGCTAGATTGATCTCAACCTCCGATAATAGATCTTGGTCATGATTTAGAAGAGAATTTGAGGATGAAGATTGGTGCAAAGCTGGCTCGTGTACAGTAGGTTGGGATTGTAATGACTGTGAACGAGAAGAGGATGAGGAGGAAGAAGAGTTATGGTGCACATTTGGTCCAACAGATGCTTCAAGAGAAGATGAGGAGGACGAAGAGTTTTGGCGCATATCATAAAGAAAAGAAGGTCGAATAGCTGGTTGAAACGAGGATGATAAGTGATTGGTGTTGCTAATCGCTTGACGAGTGGATGAGGCCGGCGAGGAGTTTTGGGGAAAATTATAAGGAAAAGAAGGTCGAATAGCTGGTTGAAACGATGATGACAAGTGATTGGTGTTGTTAATCGCTTGACGAGTGGTTTGCATATGTGAAGATAAGGCTGCCGAGGAGTTTTGGGGAATATTATAAGAAAAATAAAGGTCCACAGTTGCTTTAAGGCGTCAAATGATGGGTGATTGGTGTTGTTAATCGCTTGACGAGTGATTTGCATATCCGTGGGAAATGATTTTGATTGTGTCTGAAAGTTGTGTGATGTTGGTGGATTCATTTCACTCTGTTTTCTTTTATGTTTCTGCATCGTTGTTTTTGATTTGAACATCTTGGAAACTGTATCAAATGCAATATAGTTAGCATCAAATGAACCGAATTAGAAACTAATTTATGTACTTGTCATAACTAAAACCACATAAACTGTATCTACTACTGCTTCTTTTTAAGGGGGTGTTTAGAACTACTTATAAGCTACGGCTTCTTTTAAAGAAGCACGTCCAAGTTACTTATCTATTTATTACATTCTGCTACGTGTCTATTTATTACATGTATACAAATATTACCATTGACAACTTCAAACTGCAACCCTATTTATTATACATGATCTGATAACTCAGAACATAACTCTTAAAACGCATACATCAGTATCCTATCAGGAAAAAAGGTCCATGTTCATTTGAATGCATATTGTTGTGATTCGAGATGATTAAGATATCAATCAACCACATGACTTTCAAAGAGAAATAAACAAAACACTAATATCGTGATTAAAGAGACCGGAATTCACAGGGTCAACATTGAGTTGAAGCGAAAACACTACTCTGACTTTTAACAAAAATTCTAGTATCGGGGATAGAATACCATGGACTGAACCAAGGAGAAGTTGATGGTGCCTAACCTTTGAGCTCTAACTCTCAAATATTTCAGAGCTTGTACTCAGGGTCCGCCATTTGTCCTGCACATGCAAATGGAAATATAAGTAAACCATACCAGGTGGAAAATTACTCTGGAAATTTGCAACAAAGCTTACTTCCAGAGCAATACACTAAATAGCCATCTTTACCTTTTAAATTACAAGAACCAGAACCGCCATTGGGTAGTTTGTGTTATACAGAACCTTCTAAATAGCCATCTTTACCTTTAAGACAATATCACTTAAAGACTGGAATCATCAACTTTCCAAAGCACAAGTGACTCATAATGTGTAAAGAAAAGCAAATCAAATGAAGACCAGAACCAGTCATAATAGATTTTATCATATAAAAAAAACTTAATCAGGCATATTAATATACTAAAAGGTTCTCTCCTATAACTTCCAACTTCACCATATTACAAACTAAGAAAGTCTATAACTTTACTCAAACTAAGCGGGATATTCAGAAAGCGCCCTTGAACTTAGGAACAGTAATACCAAAAAAGTAGCTGCATTACTAAACAGAAATATCACGACTACAGCGAGAATACCAAGAAGAATGTTCCTATATAGTGGTGGAGGGATGGGTATTGGTTTTAGCTGTTTAGAAAAGAAGAATCGTTATTAAGCGTCTGTAGTTCAGTGTCCCTACGACGCCAACGAGTTTCCTGGTTCACATCAAGCATTATTGGAAGATTACAAGGCATGCATTGGGTATAAGAGTCATCATCATCTCTATTTACATTGGTCCCCATGTCATATATATCCCTTGGCTTGGTCATAATAACATGTGACCATCCAACATGCATCTTTTAATTCCTCTATATAGAACACCTGTCTTGATTGAGTAGAAATTATAAAAGGATCATCTCTGAAATTTTCACTGGTGTGTACTAGTGGCCTAGAAAAATTCACAAGAGTAAAGCCATATTTATCTTTCTTTAGCCCTCTATAAAGTCGATTGTCGACCCAATCACACTGGAAAAGCATAATTTTGTATCCATGGTAATATTCAAGCTCAATAATGTTCGTAAGTTTTCCATAATAATATCTCCTCAACTTCACCATGACTACCTGAATTTGGTCTTACTTAAAGTCTTCATGCCGCCTTGTAGGAATCTATAACCATTAGTGATGAATCCATTAAATGCTTAGCCGCAATAGTTCGGGCCGATAGCAAAGAAAAAAAAATATAAATTTTTTTAAACACCTTTTTTTCTTCATCTACATTCTTCTCTTGTAAGAGAGAAACCTACCATTATTTAATATCACTATTAGTTAATGCACCTCCGAGATGAGGAAACTTATATAAAATCCAATAGATTTGTAACATGTGTTTTTTTTAGCCACCAATGAAATTCATCAACCATCAATTCTACTCCTATAGGTTTTTTGAGTCTATGGGTCTAACCCCTAAGAAGGCTTGTTTTTCGTCCATAAAAACACTACAAGAAACATATGATAATCTTAGACTTTGTCAAAGCATTATTTCTTATGATATATAATAAGTATAAACACGTTTATAAACTTGTGAGATGCATGTTGTTGTTATTTAACCCGGATAACCCATTTAATATTTAAGACTGATTAATTGGGTTATCCAGGTTAAATAGCCATTTAGCCTGTTTAACCTCACAATCCATTTAAATAACAGGTTGGGGCCAAGTTCAGGTTGAGCATAAACATAAACAGGTTAAGCATTCATTCTATCATACCTGTCATGTATCTTTCAGTAACCAAATGATGGGTGTTCCATGACCGGTGAGTAATGATCCTCATCCATGAAGGGTGATGGGCTAGAAAAGGGCTGAAAAAAAACATATTATCTTTCAAACAAGGGACTAAAAAAATATTTACGGTAATAAACAATAAACCCCCACCTGTTTGTCACATGTACCAGCAGCAGCAAAAGTAGAAGCAACATTATCTAGATTTGGAAACGCAAGAAGAAGTTTGAGCATTCCATAAACCTCATTCAGCTTTTGTTCCATATTCTTCATTTTCAAATCTTGAGTCTCTACTTGCTTCTTGTAGGACTCAACTTTTTTATTCTGAGAAGCTAATTGCTTTTTACCGGTTTCTAATTGCTTGATATTTCTCGATTTGCTATAACCTAAAACAAACATTGCATACGCTTTTAAGTTCATAAATCAAAGCATGCCACATAAAACTTAAAAAATATATTCGAGTATGCTTATACCATCATCTCTCTTGTTGCTTCTTGGAGATATGTGCCATCCTTGGTTTTATAACAGAGGTGAAAAGACTCAAAATCATTTGGTTCTCTTTTATTATCCACTTTCTGTAGAAGATTAGATACAAAACATCAAAGATTGCATAACAATACGAGTTATAAGAGTTTCTAGATTGATTGTTACTCTTATAACAATACGAGTTATAAGAGTTTCCCATATTTATCTTTCTTTAGCCCTCTATAAAGTCTATTGTTGACCCAATCACACTGGAAAAGCACAATTTTGTATCCACGAAAATATTCAAGCTCAATAATGTTCGTAAGTTTTCCATAATAATATCCTCTTTTAACTTCTACCATGACTCCTGAATTTTAGGTCTTCTTAAACTCTTCATGCCGCCTTGTGAGGAATCTATAACCATTAGTGATGAAGCCTTTATATTGCTTTTCTTAGACTTCCCATATTTAAATCTTATACCACTTAACTGTTTCAAAACATCTGATCCTGTTAATGGAGTTGGCGGACCTCTATTCTCTACTGTACCATCAAATCGTTCCTTTTGAAATCGACAACTATGATTCGGCTCTAACCATCTTCGATGTCCCATGTAGCAAATTTTTTTGCCATGCTTTAACCACCTTGAGTGGGTGGAGTTCGCACAAACTGGACATGCCACGCGACCCTTGGTGCTCCAGCCTGATAAATTTGCATATGCAGGGAAATCGTTAATAGTCCACATAAGGGAAGCCTTTAGCTTGAAATGTTGCTTAGAAAAAGCATCATAAGCATCAACACCCTCCCATAATAATTGGAGCTCTTTTATTAAAGGTTTTAGATATACGTCAATGTCGTTGCCAGGAGCTTTTTACCCAGGAATAATTGATGAAAGAATGAATGATTGTCGTTTCATGCATATCCAAGGAGGTAAATTGTAAGGAATCAATAACACTGGCCATGTGCTATGTGATGTACTCATTGTACCAAACGGATTAAAACCATCACTAGCAAGGCCAAGCCTCACACTCCGAGGATCTAAGGCAAACTGTGAATATCGATCATTAAACGCGCTCCAAGCAAGACCATCTGCGGGGTGCCTCAGTTTTCCATCTTTTGTTCTACCCGTATCATGCCACCTCATGTCCTTTGCTGTTTTCTCGCACTTGTACAACCTTTTAAGTCTCGAAATTAAGGGAAAATAACGTAAAACTTTTGCCGGCTTATTTGATTTGCGTGATTTTGAACTTCCACCCACTTCATCGCTCTTATATCGCGAAGCTTTGCAAATGTGGCATGATTGTTGACCCGCCCTATCATCCCAATAAAGCATACAATCGTTAGGGCACGCGTGGATTTTTTCGTAACCTAGACCTAAATCTTTGGTAAACTTTTTGGCTTCATAGGCAGACGATGGTAACGCCGTAAGATGTGTAAATGCATCCCTCAAAAGTTCTAGTATCATACTAAAAGTCTTGTTAGATATTCCACCAATACATTTAATGTGATATAAATGTAAAACAAAGGACAAATTTGAGTACTTGCAACCGCCGTATAATTATTTGTCACATTCTTCTAACAACCTCTTATATGAAACACCCTCGTCACCATAATCACCATTTTCCATAGATTCTTCGGTGTCTCCTTCAATCGTTGTGTCTCTTAATTATGTGTTATCTGAAGGCAAAGAATTTATACCTAAGGCATCATGAACCAAAACTCTTATGTCCTCTTGACCAAAAAAAGTTTCCTCCACATTAACATTAGTAGATTGAGATGGTGGTAAAGATATAGTATGTTCTCCATTGACAGTCCATTCTGTATACCCGGGTAAGAAACCATGATCCAATATGTCCCCATGAGCACTTTCCACATCTAACCATTTACCGACACAACATTTATTACATAGACATTTGATCATTCCTCTTATACTTCTAACACGAGCAAAACTTATAAAATTTTTAGCCCCATCTCTAAAACTTTTGCTTGTAATCGGAGCATTAATCTAACTTTTATCCATCGCTTATACTTACCGAGTTGCCGATACAATGCCTAAAATCATTAGAGCTGAAATATCAACATTCACCAAAGTCTGATAATTATAAGCAAACTAAAAATATCTAAAAACTTAAGCTCAACTAATCTAAACCTGATATTCCCATCTATAACATAAATCATATTATATTCATTCATCTATACCCGAGTCGAGTTTCTTAACTGATTCAAGAGAGAGCTTGGCAATACATCAGCCGCATCAGCTCAATTACACCCCTAATAGAACTAACAAATCATTACTTTCTGCAAACTGTTAACTTAAATTAACATTTAGCTACTCAGACACACAAAAACAAACTCAGGCACGCATTTCATCATACTTTGTAACATTTTGATACAAGCAACTGAGACAAGTTAACCCTTGTTTACCCAGTATCGAATAATCAACTAAGCTTAATTTTTATGATTTTTAATTGAGTAAAACTCGAGCTTAGCACTAAACCGATCCCCTCGTTCCAATGACACCCTTACCTAAAACTAACAACTCATACTTTCAACCAACTATAAACACAATCACGTTACTTAGCTACTTTATCAGAAAGCATAAAAAAAACTCAGTCAGGCAACTCGCCTTGGCTCAATTATACCCCCAACAAAAATTAACAAATCACCTATACAGCAAACACATGAAACTCAGTCAAGCATTTCTTCAAACACCTTACCTACTAAATTAAATGTATAACACAATCACATCCTTTAACTACTCTATACAGCAAACACATGAAACTCAGTCAAGCATTTATACCTTCGATGCACAGCTGTCGAATTGGACTGATGACCGTTCCGTTCACCACCCGACGTCACGCGCCGTAACAAACCACCCTGACTCTGTAACAAACACCCTCACGCGCCGTAACAAACTATTTATACCTTTTATAAAGTGTTTGTGATTTTGAATCGAGCAGATAGTGTTTGTGATTTAATCAAATTAGATATAAATGATTTGGGGGGAAAATCGAATTGGAAAAAATGATTTGTTAATCGAGCTTTAAAAATGATTTGTTAGTCGAATTGTGTTTATGTATGTATGATTTGTAATCGAGCAGATATATTTATATATGAAAAAGTGATTTGGTGAAGGTAATGAGTATTTGGGGAAAAAGTGATTGAAGAAGAAGTGAATGGGAAAAATTGAAAAATATAGTAGTGGTAATGAAGTGTCACGTATTAAACCATTTAGATAATATAGTCCACGCTTTTACCCGTGAACTTTTGTTCTTTCTTTTTTTTATATATATGAAAAATATTCTCCACGCATTTTAACGTGTACTACTATGAAAAATATACTCCACGCTTTTACCGTGGAAACATTGTCCACACTTCTTAAACCGTGACAAAATAAGCGTGAAGATTGTCACCTTTTGTTGTAGTGAGTTTTTAATATTGGTTTACGTTAAATTTTGGAAAATAAAACACGGATTTCGCTAATTTTTGCTTTCTAATAAGATTAAGATTAATAGTTTCTACTTTCTAGTATTGGTATAAGATTTATGTTTTCTACGTTCTAGTTATTGGTAGTTTTGTACCAAAGCTCATGCGCGCAAGGCACGTATCCAGTTTTTTATTAAAAAGGACAACTTTAAGTTAGAAAGCTAAGCAAGGAGCTTAGAACAATAACAAAGCAATCAAATAAGGATGATGAAGCCAAACAATACCCAAGTAAAACTTTAGATTACATCTAAATTACTCCAAATTAAGAACGTGAAACAACATCATCAAACAAAGTCACATTGCGTCGGTTTCTTAGGAGAGCAAAAAAGAAGCTGGTTACAAAATTTCCCACAAGCACCACCAAGACACATAAAAACGCCTTTTAGGATCCCATAAAGCTGGAGACCCAATCGAATAGAATTAAACCACATCCAACCAGCTCCGAATAAAATCACAGGGCTCCAAGAAACGTTCCACCATCGACATATAAGACGAGAAATAGCTAAAGCCACGTCACAGGAAAAGAAAAGATGAGATGTATCTTCCTGCAAGACATTACTATATCGAATCCAATAAAGAAGATTGCAACCTGAATACCCACTTTAAGAAGTTATACCTAGTGGGAGGGCGATTCACGGTGAGTTTCCACGCGAAAACTTCATCTTAATAGATAGGCTTAATCCACTCTAGCAACATATCTCTTTTGGAAGTAAGCAACCACGTCACAAGCACCCCCGGTTCAATCCCAAGCCCATCTATCATCTACATTAGAAAGAACCTTCGACCTAACCAAATCTCTATTTTGAGTGACATTTTATCATTTTACCTATAGTTTAAGGAAGTCATAAGTACGTAGATGATGTTAAAAAGATATGATAGTAAATGACGACTTTATATGGTGAGACATTAATACCTACTATCAAATTAATACTCTTTACTAAAGAGCAGTATTTTTGAGAGAAGCTATGGGAAACATGTATTTGAGAATTAATATTAAAAAAAATTTACATTCTTCCGATTGACTCAATATGTCTTTCTGTCTCTCTTGCACTCTATCTAAAAAAACATCATCTCATCCCACTTTTTTGCTTTCCTCTCTTTAAAAATTTAACCTTTTCTCTCACGAATGGTGGTTTTTATGCTGATTACATGGCTTGGTATGGTTGTTTCGTTGGGGTTTGTTGCGGTGAGGTTGTTTTTGTCATCGGTGAATTGTATGGGTTCTCGAGACTCAGTGACGATGGTTTGTGTTCATCGATGGTTTGAGTACTGCTATTTAATAAAGAGTATTAATTTTAATTCTTTGCAAATATGAAGGAAAGTACAATTTGTTTTTAAAAAATATCATATTAGGTTTTGTTTTTATTTGGGGTTTTTGTTAATTTTATTTTCGTTTATAGATTTTGTTCGTTTTTATAACAAAAATGCTATTTCGTCCTACAAAAACATCCTACAAATCTTCCTACACACAGGATCCTGACAAATGACGAACTGACAGTTTAGATTTAGAGAGAGAATAAGTGGAAACAATGTATATATAATTAGTTGTGTGTGTAGTGAGATTTGTATGAGATATTTGTTAAGATTTAGTAATGCACTTTTTATAAACTTTAGGTCTGTTTGTGGTTTATAAGTTATTGAATGGTTATATTTTTTGGGTTTTGTTTGAATTAGGGGTTGGTATTGTTGGAATTAGGGTGTTTTGTTCGAAAGTTATAGTTGTTTGTGGGATGCATGTTGTGTTGTTTAATCATTAAGGGTGAAAGCTATCCATATCTTGGTGGGGCATCACAAGTTCGTGTTTGCAACCATGGCGGGTTTGATACCATCCTAATCCGATACGGCATATTTCAACACAAAAAAAGTGGTCAGTAGCCATGGAAAGTTATTGAATGGTTATAGTTTTTTGATTCTGTTGAATTGGAGGTTGGTATTGTTGGAATTTAGGTGTTTGGGTTGAAAGTTAAGGTTGTTTGTGGGCTGCGTGTTGCGTTGTTGGATCATTGAGGGTGAAAGCTATTCGTATCTTGGCGGGGCATTACGAGTTTATGTTTGCAGCCATGGCGGGTTGATACCTCTTTATCCATCACGCATTTCAACACATGGTAGCCATGGAACCTGTGAGAGAATCACCTAATCGGGGGAGGGATTCGTATAGTAAATATTGCTGGAAAAGAAAATGGTGTTGCTCTGCTCTCAGCCTTTGTGAACAGCGATTATGGTCCATCTTTAGTAAATTTGTGTAGCTTGATAGGCTTGCACCAGTGGCAGTTTAGTCTTGTTTTTTTTCCACTAGGATGTATGTGTAAGAATGTGTTTGCTTTATTGATGTGGTCGTTGTAAACCACAAAAGTTATACAACTCCCTAGGCAGAGTACCTAATCGTTGCGGTGTAGTATAGCAAGGACTCAGGGGTTGTTATCGTTCTCTAGAGGAATAGCGTATGAAGGCTCGAACTAAACATAAATAAGATCTAGGAGTTTGAAAGAAGAATATTTTTTGTATTTTTATATTTTTATGAAAGGAGGTAAAATCTAATGTTTTAAGAGGTGGTTTTGGTTTTAAACTAATTAAACTAAAATTAAAGCTAAACTACTTTGGTGAGAACTCGTATGTGTAAACAAATGTATTTACTTAATCATGCATTACTCCTTAGTTTGCTTCTTCTAATCATATTGCTTTGTCACACTTGTGATGATCTGTGTAAGTATTTCCTAGGTCATGAACGAATTACACGGATCCGCCGTCTATGTAATATTTCGTTAAGGCAACACATAGGTAATGTAGTATGAAGACTATTACAAGGCCCCTAAAAGTACATTACATGCATTAAAACACTTAAGAGGGATCAACCATATTAGGGGTAAGGTAGTATGAAGACTGTTACTGATGGTATCCTTTCTACATACTCGCGTTTTTCTAGACGTCCATGCTAATGTAATATTTTATAGCCAGATTTCTAAAGCGTAACGCGCATATCCATCACAAGATGCAATATTAAAAGGTCTACAAACTAAGTTTCATGCAATCATAAGTAAATGCTAATAGATATAGCCTACCATGTTAAAGAGGAGCGAATAACAATAATTAATCAGTCAACACATAGACATATTGAAAGCTTAAGAAATAAAGGACTTCACTTGATTAAAACATGAGTAATAGGAGGTTACAAAGGGTTAAACGACCTAAATGCTTCTACAACTCGAACCCTAAGTATATGGTTCGTCTCCCAAAAGTTTCACACCTAAAACCCTAAAAACGAGTTTGTATATATAGAAAATTGACCGCGACGACGTCGCTTTGTAATCCTGACGCCGTCGCTTCGTCGAATCTTCTAGGGTTTCATTGAGGCGGTTACGTTCGGACGCAATCACAAAAGTGCTGACACCGTCGCTTGTAAGCTCTGATGTAACACCCCCAAATTTGGTCGCAACGAAATATGGGTTGGGGGTGATACTTCATAGATCAATAACACAAGATATATATAAGAACGACTAAAAAGTCGTTTAAAACCGATACATTAGATTTAGCAAAGTATTTGTTACAAAAGCCCGAAGCTTCACTTGTTCAAAGTACATATTACAAAGATTCTAGTTCATAACAAATGTTTCCCAAAATGTAATGCAACCAAATCTTTAATGCAAGACTTCCAAAATAACGACCACCAATGTATCCCTTGTCTTGTACCTTACTGATCTCCTGAGAAAACATTGCTTAAAACGTCAACATATTGTTGAGTGAATTCATAGGTTTATAAAATGCATAATGTAGGACCGCAAGATTCTCCCATGATAATGCAACAAATGCAAACATCATAAAATATAATTACGTTTTCTTAAGCTCATGACACTGAAGCTCGACATGTATGAATTGCAATATAAATTGCCAACATTGCCCGTGATGATGTTCTAACCCGCAACATCCTATGTCCGACATGGTATACGTTCGTTGTCCGGCAAACCGGCACAGTGAGTATGACTCACCCGAACGGGGAT
This sequence comes from Tanacetum coccineum, assembly GCA_026074375.1. Classification (NCBI taxonomy): domain Eukaryota; kingdom Viridiplantae; phylum Streptophyta; class Magnoliopsida; order Asterales; family Asteraceae; genus Tanacetum; species Tanacetum coccineum. The sequence continues at coordinate 28,082 of BQNB010001020.1, forward strand.
GTCAATCCCAAATAGATCTATTTATAACATTCGCGCTCACAACAGTAATTGACAGTTCATGATAATGGGCTCAGAGGGTTATCGCTACTTAGGCAAACACGTAATCGTAAATGTGAAATGTCCACTTGCGTCCAATTGTAACACATTCATATGTTTCTCACCTCAAAACTTGTAAATCATTAAAATGTAAAACGTGGGGCTATGAACTCACCTTGAGTAAATGAATATCAAGTATATCACAGAAAATGTGTCAGATAAACGCCGAATGCAACCTAATTAAATATAGGCCGTATGAGTATTAAGCACTTTGAATAACTAATACCATATATAATTCTATATAGCTACATCACCCATCTAATTGCATTTGTGAAATTGTAATTATAAAGTTAAAACGTTTAGAAATATTCCATTAGTAAAAACGACGTAACTTTATCGTTTTAAGCCTGTTTCTTGCGTTTTTTATGTCCACGCTTTCGTATTAAGACGAGTTATCAAAATATTACATTTTCATATTTTTAGTTCCCTGATGAACAGTGGTTTTACTGTTCATGACAGTTTATAAATTTATTTTTATAGATTTGGTTATCGTAAAACCCGTAAATGTCTTATCTTATTCGTTTTAACTTCGTTTTTAGTGATTCTTTCGAGCACGTCTTTGTGATTACAAATTCTATCAAAATATAACATTTTTCAAAAATATGTATCTGTTATGAATAGTTATTTTACTGTTCATAGTTTATAAAATTATTTTTATAAACTTTAATTACCCTAAACTTGCGAAATTCATAACTCCTTCGTTATTGATCGAAAAATTATGATTCTTAATGTTTTGGAATCCTAAAAATATGTGTGATCTGAGAAAAATAACCAACCTTATATATCAGTAGTATTTTGTAACTTGTTTTTATAAAATTTCTTTTATAAACCGTTTATTATCGTATGACTTGTAAATTACGTATCTCCTTCGTTATAAATCGATTTTTCGAGTTTTTTACCTTTTTGGAATCCTCATGGGATGTGTTAGTTTATAAAAATATAAAATCAATAGGTTAAATTTCGAATTAAAACAAAAACGTTTGAGCTTTTTGTTAAAATGTGTTTTAAACTTGATTTTGTAACTTTTAAGTTTAACCACCTTGTTATAAGTCCATTACAACACTCATTATCACATGCATTACATTCCTAGGGTCCTTAAGTCCACCATTGTCTAAAAATGTCTAAGAATCACAAGATCTATATGTGTACATACTTATTTGTTCATTAACTTTTATAAGTATACATTTTAGGTAACTTGTTTATATAAACTTTTTATACATAAACCATACTTGTACATCACTTATACATCTATTATAGCATGATATGAACATTAATACAACATATATAAAAGTTCACCAAATCATAAACAAGTATAAAAATCCATTTTTACAAGTAAATAAGTCCTTAGATGGTGATTAGCTACATAAACATCATCTATGCATAAAATCATGAAAATAAAGAGATTAAGAGTTTTAAGTAGCCTTAATATGAAGTGTGGTGATGAAAAAAGTGATCTAAACCCTTGTTTAGAAACCAAACCCTAGCTTACAACCCTTGAAAACCCTAATTCCAAGCTAAACCCTAATCTTGAACCTTCTTGCTTTAACACTTGTAAATGCTTAACCAAGCCTTTTAAACACCTAAGGTTATCTTAGATATGATGTAGGAATGTGTGTAAATGTTGTAGGTAAATTTTGTATGGATTTTGTAGGTGTTTTGGTGTATGTCGTGTGTTCTTTACTAGCTAATGCATTATATAGTTCTTAGACTAGTCAAAGACATATTGAGGGTCTTATGGAATTCTTGGTCCATATCACTATTTGGAAAAGTAAGAAAACAACTCTTGGTTCCCTAAAATGGACATTATCCCATGATTTCAAGGAATGGTGTTTTGAATTAGATATTTCTTTGTGTTTTCCCTATTGAATCCAGCCATAGGTACATATATGTGATGGTATTTTATAAATTTTAGGTATTGGGTACAATTATGGGTATTTGTTGAAGCGTAGAAAAGTTTTGGTGGTTCCGGGTATGCCTAAACGTATTTTATCGCGAAACGTAACAAATTTACGTAACCAATAAAAATAAAATGAAAAAAGTTAATAATTATCCTCAAAATAATTACTTAACACTTGCTTGATGTAAACATTTAATTGTTTGATGCCCATTTACATTGAACGATAATTTTTAGATTACGCGATTTAACTTAACGATTACGATTTAAAAGTAAACGCGTACAATACTAAAAATAAATAGTGAATATATTGACGTCGTAAATGACCCTAAAACACGGGGTGTTATAGTCATCCCTCGTTAAATGAGCCATGTCGTCAAGTGTCGCTCAAGGCTTAAGACGTGGCACTTGACGACAGTGTAGTCTATGCGAAGAGATGTGGATATTTCTTTCGGAATTGGTCCTCGCGTTCCCATGTAAACTCAGGGCCTCGCCTATAGTTCCATCGAACCTTGAAAATTAGGACACGGCTTTGCCTTAACCGTTTGACTTCACGATCCATGATTTCGACCGGTTCCTCGACAAAATAAAACTTGTCATCAATGTGTAGTCCATCCAACGGAACGACTAATGGTTCGTCGGCATAGCACTTCTTCAAGTTGGATACGTGAAACGTATTGTGAACCCTGCTCAGCTCTTCAGGAAGCTCAAGCTTGTAAGCAACATCTCCAACCCTTTCCAACACCTTGAAAGGTCCAACATATCTGGGGTTTAGCTTCCCCCATTTGCCAAAACGTACTACTCCTTTCTAAGGCGAAACTTTGAGCATAACTCTATCTCCAACTTGAAATTTCATCGGCTTACACTTTAAATCGGCGTAACACTTTTGTCGATCACGAGCAGCCTGAATTCTTTGCTTGATCTGAATGATTTTCTCGGTCGTCTCTTGAACTATCTCTGGACCAGTGAGTTAAACTTCTCCAACCTCAACCCAACAAATAGGTGAATGACACTTTAGATCGTAAAGTGCTTCAAATGGTGCAGCCTTGATGCTAGCAGCTATTGTTATATGAGAACTCGACCAATGGTAAATGGTTAACACAACCATTTCCAAAGTCGATCGCACAGGCACGCAGCATATCCTCGAGAGTTTAAATAGTCCTCTCGTTTTGACCATCAGTTTGTAGATGGTACGCAGTACTCGTATCCAAGTTAGTACCCAAAGCCTTCTGAAGTGACCTCCAGAAATTTAATGCAAACCTAAGGTTGCGATCACAAATGATTAAGACAAGTATTCCATGCCTCGTGACCACCTCCTTTAGGTACATTCTTGCCAGTTTCTCCATGGGATCAGTTTCCTTTATGGGTACGAAGATTGCAGACTTAGTGAGTCGGTCAACAATCACCCAAATGGTGTCATAGCCTTGTGACGACTTAGGAAGCTTCGTGACAAAATCCATCGTGATATTATCCCACTTCCATTGAGGTATCTCGGGTTGTACCAACAAACCCGATGGCTTTTGATGTTCAGCCTTGACCTTAGCACAAGTCAAACATTTGCTAACATAGGTGGCGATGTCGGCCTTCATATTCGGCCACCAATATAGCTTATTCATGTCCTGATACATCTTGTCAAAACCCGGATGGATAAAATATTTTAACTTGTAGGACTCAGTGCATTGATCAGAAGACAATCCTCATGTCGCCATAACATGGTAACCAACATCTGCCATTTAAGCAAAGAGTTCCATCCGCGTGGGGTTCTACATTTTCCGTTCTAAATTTCTTCGGATCCTTGAATCTTTCAATCACTTTAATAACCTCCCAAAAAAACCAACTTCAAGTCTTGATGTTCATTTGGATTTCGTCTCAGTCTGGTACTCAAAAATTTGTTGGGTTAGGAGGATCCAAACCAATAGTCATGACTAAGGCTCGAACTCTTAATGGCTTTATTCGCTCTTTCCTGCTCAAAGCATCAACAACAACATTTGCTTTCCTCGGGTGATAACGAATCTCGCAGTCGTAATCACTAAGCAGCTCTAACCAACGACGTTGCCTCATGTTCAACTCCTTCTGATTAAGAATGTGTTGCAAACTCTTATAATCAGTGAACACCGTACACTTGGTTCCATACAGATAGTGTCTCCAAATCTTGAGAGCGAACACTACTGCTCCAAGTTCCAAATCTTGAGTCGTATAGTTCTTCTCATGAATTTTCAATTGGCCTGATGCATAAGCAATCACCTTATCTCTTTGCATCAACAGAGCACCCAAACCTTTGATTGAAGCATCGCAGTATGCGATAAAATCTTCGCTTCCTTCGGGTAAAGCCAAAATTGGTGCACTACACAACTTCTGCTTCAATTGTTGAAACGCTGCTTCTTGTTTGTCGCCCCAAACGAACATGACCTTCTTCTGAGTAAGTTTGGTCATTGGCTTGGCGATATTTGAAAATCCTTCGATGAATCTTCGGTAGTACCCAGCAAGACCTACAAATTGATGAATCTCCGTTGGCGTTTTAGGAGATGCCCAGTTTAATGGATTCGATCTTGGCGGGATCTACGCGAATGCCTTGACTATCAATCACATGTCCGAGAAATTGTACCTTGGGAAGCCAAAATTCGCATTTAGAGAATTTAGCGTACAACTCCTCTTTCTTAAGCAATTCTAGAATTGCCTTAAGATGTTCTTCGTGATCCTTCTTGTTCTTGGAGTAGATCAGGATATCGTCAATAAAGACAATCAAAAATTTATCCAAAAATGGCTTGCACACGCGGTTAATGAGATCCATAAATACCGCCGGTGCGTTCGTCAAGCCAAATGGCATAACTTGGAACTCATAATGACCATATCGAGTTCTGAATGCCGTTTTCGAAATATCCTCTTCTCGTACCTGAATCTGGTGATAACCTGATCGCAAGTCTATCTTAGAATAAACACTAGATCCTTGTAGTAGGTCAAATAAATCGTCGATCCTTGGGAGGGGATAACGATTCTTCACCGTTAACTTGTTCAGCTCTCGATAGTCGATGCACATTCGAAACGATCCATCCTTCTTCTTGACAAACAAGACTGGAGCTCCCCAAGGTGAGGAACTGGGTCTTTTGAAGCCCTTGTCAGAAAGTTCTTTCAGTTGCTCAGATAACTCTTTCATCTCGGAAGGCGCCAATCGATAAGGTGCCCGTGCTACGGGTGTAACACCAGGTATCAAATCAATTTGAAATTCCACTTGTCAAGTCGGTGGAAGACCCAGCAAATCCTCAGGAAATACTTCAGGAAAATTTCGAACGATCGGTACGTCCTCAAGTCGCTTCTTCTCCGACTTGTCTTCAATCTCTTTTGTAGTAACATGTGCCAAAAAGATAGGACATCCTTTTAGCATATACTTATGCGTTTTAGTGCACGAGATGATGTTCAAACGAGTCTCATTTCCCTGGTTACTTTCGTCACCGCGAATGATTAGAGTTTCATTTCCCGAGGGAATACAAACGATTTTCTCGGCACAAACGATGACTGCTTGGTACTTTGCCAACCAATCCATATCGATAATGACGTTAAGACTACCAAGTTCTACAGGCATTAAGTCTATGTTGAATGGGTGGTTCAGGAAGTTTAATGTACAACCTCTAAGGAGATTGTTTAACCTAATTATTCTCCCATCAGCTAGTTTAACGTCATAATAGTGATCTAATGCAGTTGGCGTGATATCAATTTAGGAGCTAAATGTAGTAGACACAAAGCTTCTATCGGTACAAGTATCAAATAAGACAGAATCATATCGGTTGTTTAGAAGGAACGTACCCGTCACGACGTTGGAGTCGGGGTTTGTCCCTACACGGCCCACCGCATACACCTTCGCTGGAGCATTACTATTTCCAGCTTGGTTACCGCGGTTGTTGTTTTTCAACTTTAGACAATCCCTCTTGAAGTGTCCATGGGCTCTACATTCATAGCAAGTGGGTTTCTGACCTGCCCCAGTGCCCCTTTGGTTGTTAGCAGTGTTGGAATTGGCGATACTCCTACAGTCACGAGCCAAATGGCCAACTCGGTTGCACTTGTGGCATTTGGGAGCACATAGACCACCATGGTGATAGTTGCATTTAGCGCATAGGGGTTTAGATCCCTCGTATAGCTTCTTCTCACCAGATCCTGCAGTGTAGGCCCGACCAGTGTTCTGCCTCTTATTTTGTTGTTGTTGTGGTTGTTGGTGGTTATCATCTTGTTTTATCTTGTTCTCTGTCTGACGCTCAGCAAAAGTACGGATTTTCTTATCCATCACTTCAGTTGCTATTTCAATCGCCTCTTGCATTGTCTTAGGCTTCGATGCTACTACACTCTCGTGGATCATGTCGGGAAAACCACCGACATACCTCTCAATCTTGTTAGACTCTTCAGGAAACATTCTAACACACAGCAATGCCAATTCCTTAAAACATTGGTTGTACCTTATCACGTCGGTACCTTTTACTTTCCAATTCCACAACTCATCCTCTAGTTTCTTAATCTCGACCCTCGGGCAGTACTTGTCAGTCATCTTCTTTTTCAGGTCTGTCCAAGTCATTGCATACGCAACATCATGACCAACAGTCCTAACATGGGAGTTCCACCATGTTAGCGCACCTGCGAGAAGAGTACAAGTGGAAAACTTGATTTGGTTCTCCACCGAGCAGTTGCTTATACTGAACACAGTTTCCATTTTCTCAAACCATTGAATCAATTCGACAACTCCTTCCGTGCCCTTGAAATTCAGAGGTTGGCACTTCATGAAGTCTGGGTAAGTGCACTCTCTAGCAACTCGTTCCGTCCTTCTGACACCTGTTCCCGAAACATGGCTGTCATCGCCATTCGTGCTTCTGTTAGCATCACGTGCTGCCAAAGCGGCAGTAACGCCTTGGTCAATCATTGCCTGAAGCTGGGCATTAGTGACAGATGTGGTGGCGGCTGTTGCAGCCGGTGTTGATCTGGTGGCTCTTTTTGGTGCCATTTTCTTCAATCACAAGAAAATATAATACCCGTTAGATTTCATAAAATCATAACCATGACATGACATATACACAATAAGTAAAGAGAGATCACAACACACAGTGAAATATACAACTGAATTGAAGTTAACAATGGTGTAACTAAATCGACATTCATTCATAATAAATTCGATTACAGACATGACATAATACCACCATTCCATATATAATTGGAAAACATACATGATTGGTTCAGATACAAAATGATCACAACGATTAGGTTACAAGATAAAATATACAACCTAAAGCCATACTAGCCGGGAGTTACCCGTAATACTTAGTAGGCTGTACAAAATAACTAGCCATAACATGATCTATGAACTGCTACCAGCCTCCTCTGGTGCATCTGGCTGTGCAGGACCTTTAGCGGGTCCCTGCTGTCTCTCGAACTCTGTCATCTGAGTCTGAAGTCTCTTCAGCAGCTTGTAGCCCAATGGATAAGTAGGACTAACAAGTAATGGTGGAGGTGCTAAAGGTAGTGGTGGTGATACTGGGAGTGATGATGATACTGGTAGTGGTGATAGTATCGGGGGTAGTGGTGGAGAAGGAATCTGAGGCAGTGATGATGACCATGGGGAAATTGGTGATGGTGGTGGAGTAGGTATAGCAAGAAGTCTGGCAACCTCTGTATCAGACCAAAATGGTATAGGTGGCTCATATCGAATTGATATCCTAGCAGTAACCCGGTATGCAAGATGTGGTGGTGGTGTGGCCGCAGACTCGTAGGTCTCAAATGGCTCAGTCTCCCCAGCAGATGGGGCATGATCAACAGCTGGTAAAGCAACAGCTGTAGAGTCGGCAGGAGCTGGGTGCTCCTCCCCCTCCTCATCGCCCCTCAATATCAACATCATCATCCTCATCATTATCGGATGACTCATCCTCATCATCACCATCATCTCCTCCGTCGACAGGATAATCAGCAGGATCCTCCTCAGGGTCCTCATCATCATCCTCCTTCGAATCCTCCTCAGGATCTGACTCAGTAACATAGCGTGGTGAATCAGTAGTGGGTGAGGCAGCAGCAGGCAGTGGCTGCTCCTCAGCTGGGAGTACCTCATCCTCTGGTGGCATGAACTCTGGATATACCAGCTCAGGAACAAACTCTAGTGAAGGTGGGTACTCAGGACCTGACACATAATCAGAAGATGGCGGGGCCTGAAAAGCAGCTACCACATATGCATACGGATCCTCTGGCATCACGGGCGGTCCATCGACCCCCGAAGATCCGATGTCTGACAACCCTCCAAATAGACTGGATACAACAATGTATGTAACCGTGGAATCCTTAGAATTCGACATGACATTATCTGAAAATCCAAACTAGCTTATATTAGTATTTAATACATGAATCTTATAGTAATATACATTTATATCATAACATGTATATCAATCATGAATGCATCTAGTCTAATCAACTAATGCAACAACTAGTGTATGTATGTATGTCCCATGAAAATCCCTTTGTATGAATGCAATGTTTGAAAATGGTTATAGTCCAGCAAAAACATTTTAGTGTGGCCGCAGACTCGTCAGTCTTAAACGGCTCAGTCTCCTCAGCAAATGGGGCATGATCAACAGCTGGTAAAGCAACAGCTGTAGAGTCGGCAGGAGCTAGGTGCTCCTCCTCCTCCTCATCCCCCTTAATATCAACATCATCATCCTCATCATCATCGGATGGACTCATCCTTATCATCGCCATCATCTCCTCTGTCGGCAGGATAATCAGCAGGATCTTCCTCAGGGTCTTCATCATCATCCTCCTCCAGATCCTCCTCAGGATCTGACTCAGGAACATAGCCTGGTGAATCAGCAGTGGGTGAGACAGAAGCAGGCAGTGGCTGCTCCTCAACTGGGAGTTCCTCTCTCCTCTGGTGGCATGAACTTGGAGTATACCAGCTCAGGAACATAAACTCTGGTGAAGGGGGTACTTAGGACCCGGACATAATCAGGAGATGCGGGGCTGAAAAACTACTACCATATATGCTACGGATCCTTTTGGCATAACGGGTGGCTTCCATCGACCCTGGAGATTACCGATGTCTGTACAACCTCCAAAATGGACTGGATATAGCTGTGTATGTAACGTTAGGAATCCTCGAATCCGACATGGACAGTATCTGAAAAATCACAAAATAGCTTATATTAGTATATAATATAAGATTTATATTAATATTACATTGTATATGTAAACACGTATATCAATCATGAATGCATCTAGTCTAATCAACTAATGCAACAACTAGTGTATGTATGTATGTCCCGTGAAAATCCTTTTGTATAAATGCAATGTTTGAAAACGGTTATAGTCCAGCAAAAACATTTGACCTGGTTCTCTATAACCTAGCTCTGATACCAATCTGTAACACCCTCAAATTGGGTCGCAGCGAATATGGGTTTTGGTGATACTTTATAGATCAATAACACAAGATATATATGAGAACGACGAAAAAGTCATTTAAAACCGATATATTGAATTTAGCAAAGTATTTGTTCAAAGTAATATTACAAAGATTCTAGTTCATAAACGAATGTTTCCAAAAATGTAATGCAACAAATTCTTTATGCATGGCACTTCAAAAAACGAACACATGTTTCCATTGTCTGTACCTTCCTGATATCATGGATAACATTGCTTAAAAACGTAAACTTAGTGTTGAGTATTGAAAAAAAAATAAAAAAAAAAATTTCATAGGTTTATAAAATGTATAATGTATGACCGGGCAAGATTTTCCATGATATGCAACAGATGCAAACCATCATAAAATGTAAATTACGTCTTTCCTAAGTTATAACACTGAAGCTCGAAATGTATGAATTGCAATATAAATTGCCAACATTGCACGTGATGATGTTCTAACCCGCAACATCCTATGTCCGACATGGTATACGTTCGTTGTCCGGCAAACCGGCATAGTGAGTATGACTCACCCGAACGGGGATGTCAATCCCAAATAGATCTCTTGATAACATTCGCGCTCACAACAGTAATTGACAGTTCATGATAATAGGCTTAGAAGATTATCAATACTTAGGCAAACACATAATCGTAAATGTAAAATGTCCACTGCGTCCAATTGTAAAAAACATCATATGTTTCTACCCCAAAACATGTAAATTATTAAAATATAAAACGTGGGGCTATGAATTCACCTTGAGTGAACGATAACAAATATATCACAGAAAATGTGTCACGATAATAACCGAATGCAATCCTAATCCAATATAGGTCGTATAAGTACTAAGCACTTTGAATAACTACTACCACATATAATTCTATATAGCTACATCATCTAATTGCATTTGTGAAATTGTATTTGTAAAGTTAAAATCGGTTTATAAATTTTTTCATTAGTTTAAAAATGCGTAAACTTTATCATTTTAAGCCCGTTTCTTATGTTTCTTATGTCCACGCTTTCGTATTGAGACAAGTTATCAAAATATTACATTTTTCATATTTTTTGTCCTCTGGATTGACAGTGGTTTTTCAGTTGATGACAGGTTTATTAAATTTATTTTTATAGATTTTAGATATCGTAAAACCCGTAAATGTCGTATCTTATTCGTTTTAACTCCGTTTTTAGTGATTCTTTCAAGCACGTCTTCGTAATTACAAATTCTATCAAAATATAACATTTTCAAAAATATGTATCTATTATGAATAGTGATTTTTACTGTTCATAGTTTATAAAATTATTTTTATAAACTTTAATTACCGTAAACTTGCGAAATTCATAACTCCTTCAATATTGATCAAAAAATTATGATTCTTAATGTTTTGGAATCCTAAAAAATGTATGATCTGAGAAAATTAATCAACCTTATATATCAGTAGTTTTTTGTAACTTGGTTTTATAAAATTTCTTTTATATACCCGTTTATTATCGTATAACTTATAAATTACGTATCTCCTTCGTTATAAATTGGTTTTTCGAGTTTCTTACCTTTTTGGAATCCTCATGGAATGTAATATTTTATAAAAATATAAAATCAATATGTTTTTATTTCGAAGTTGATCATAATGTTTTGATGTGTTTCTTAAAAACATGTTTAAACCTAGTTTTGTAACTTTTAAGCTTAACCATCTTATTACAAGTCTATTACAACACTTATCATCACATGTCTTACACTCCTAGGGTCCTTAGTCCATGATTAGTCTAAAGATTATCCAAGAATCACAATATTCATAAGTTTACACACTCATTTGTTCATGAACATTTATAAGTAACTTTTTATACCTTTTACTTGTATATACTTTATATAACTTAAACAACACCCATATAGTGTATATACTTGCTTTATAACATGATCCATAACATCCATATATTATATGACAAAGTTTACCAAAACCATAAACAAGAATAAAAACCATTTTTCATGTAGATAAGTTACTTAGATGGTGATTAACTACACAAATATTATATATGCATAAAATAACAAAAGTAAAGAAATTAAGGGTTTTAGGTAACCTTAATATGAATTGTGGTGATGAACAACATAATCTAAACCCTAGTTTAGATGACAAACCCTAGCTTTCAACACCAAGAAAGCCCTAGATTTTCCAAAGAAACCCTAACTCATTTTCTTGGTTCAACACTTGTAGATGCTTAACCAAGCCTTCTAAACACCTTAGGTTATCCTAGAAATAATATAGGAATGTGTGTAATTGTTGTAAATAATTTTTGTATGGTTTGTTTACGTGTTTTTGAGGTTGTACGTGGCCCATGAGGAAAAAAGGAGTAATATGTTTGATTTTCACTTAGCAAATGATATGTGTGTGTGTTCTTTCTAGTGTAGGCCTTTTATATCCAAAGACTAGTCAAGATCACTATTAGGAGTCTTAGACAAGATGAGGAATTCATGGGAAGTTCTTAGTCCAAGAAACATATGTTTTAATTTGTTGTTGTATGTACAAATCAAGTTGCAAGAAATCTAGATATTTCCTTTGATCTTTTCTACCAAATCCGACCATAGGTTGATATATATGATAAAATTTTGTAAATTTTGGGTATTGGGTACAATAGTGTGTATTTGTTGAAGCGTAGAAAATTTTTGGTGGTTCCGGGTACGCCTAAACGTATTTTATCGCGAAACGTAAGCACTTTACGCAACCATAAATATTAAAATGAACAAAGTTATAAGTCATCATCAAATAATTACTTAACACTTCTTGATGTAACATTTAATTGTTTGATGCCGTTTACATTGAACGATATATTTTTAGCTTACGTAATTTAACTTATTCGTATTACGATTTAAAGAAGCAAACGTATACAATACTAAAAGTACATAGTGAAATTATTGACGTCGCAAATAACCCTAAAACACGGGGTGTTATACTGCGACCCTAAGTTATTCTATAAGGATGGTGCATATGCAAGTGTTATTCAACTCTACAAATTAGAATTGGAGAGGCTAAGGTATGTTCGTTAAATTCACATGAAAATTGTTCCTAATACGGATACGGCGTATCGATCTTTGACCAATACGCGTATCAAGAATTTTATTAGATTTGGTCAATTCAAACTTTCCATAATTATTACGTGTATTCACAAAAACAATCGGCATATCACAAATGGGTTATAAATGCCCTATGTTACGCCGGATCACATTTCACACATAGTTTTTACAACTTTCACACCGCGGTTAAAAATCTTTTGGAGATCTCTTTTTTGAATTTCTTTCTTGTTCCTAGCATAATCTCATTCCCTAAACAAGGTACGAATCTCTTTGATTTTTGCTTATTTCAATTTTTAAATTAGGGTTAGGGTGTATAGCTTTTGAATTGGGGGTTTTTGTTTGAATGAGTTGTGGGCAAACTAGGAAGAGGTTTGAATTAGTTTCCCCATGCCATTTTAGTTCAAACATTGGTATGTTAAGGGTTAGGATCAAACGGGTAATAGTGGTGTCACCCATTTGGTTTATATCAGCAAAACCAATACGACGTATTCATTAAATTTAATTACAAGTATTCGTTTAATACCCATAAATTGTTTGTGATATCAATCGACAGTATTCTTTAAAACGAATACCGACGTATTAGGGTCCTTTTATCCCCATTATTGAAAATCCTCAAATATGGCGTATTCATTGGAATTGAATACGGCGTATTGATTTTTTTTTTTTTAAGTCTTGTTACCTTAAACTTTTAAAAAACTACCAAACGGCGTATACCTTTCTAAACAATACGGTTGTATTAGTCTGACCCTTTAATTTTACTCCATATTGAGTTCAGCTTGATAATGAATATCTATACGCATATGGTATTCCCTATTACGATATTGACCCTAAGACCTGACAGTCCGTTTTTATATTCCTGATAACTAATAGGTTTATTTTGCAAATATGGGCATTACCTCTCAGGACGGAGGCAACCTGTGGCTTAGTTTAATAAAAGCAAGTGATATACAGAGGAGGAGATATATGACTTTGAGACCATGTTGGAGAGGCTTTATTATAGGAAGGTACATCGGGTACACACCTTGGATTTTGTTGGGTTGACTGAGGATATGGATAGGGATATTACTGAGAGGTTGCAGATGTATCATAAGGGGATGATGGTCAGGTTCTGTTTACTAGGTTCGAATTTTTTGAGGGAAGGGTGGGGGGGTGGGGGGGTTAATTGGCATTCGTAGGCCGTGGTTAGAGAGATCATCCTGGTGTTCTTTTGCATGCTTAGGTTAAGGGTATTGTTTATCTCGAGGCTTACGACATTCTTTCAGTTTTCAGTTAGGAGGGTGAGACGGCAGTTGAGTTGAAGATAGTTTATTGCTATTCTGGGTTTACATACTGTTGAGGAGATGGAGACCGATGGGTTTAGAGCATGCTGGGATGCTAGTTTGAGAGTGATAGCTTCTAAGGCTGAGTTGGTTGACTACTGGGTTAGGATTTCTTCTAGTGGTGAATTTCTAGGCGTAACTCCTTCTTACACTTTGATCTAAGAGCCCTTGAGGAGGTTGTGTCATAGGTTGGTTTCTTTTACTATTGCTGGGAGGGGTCAGGCACCTGAGAAGGTAACCACTACTGACCTTTTTCAAACTGGGGAGTATGGATGAGGGGACGGCGGTGAATGTCCCCTACTTGCTTGCATAGTACTTGTTCAGATTTACTTAGGGAAGCAGGGAGCTCAGATGTCTAGAGGTCACTTCATTGCACGGCTGGGTATGCATTTTGGGGTGATTACAAAGCAGAGCCTTCGGAATTTGACTGTGGAGGTCCGTGAGTTGACCACTATTGACATAGAGGATGTAACATCCGAGAATTTTCGGATTTTTAAAGGAGATATAAGTTATTCCTAGGTGGAATTATCAAAAACGAGCAGCTAAACCACGTATTCACGACTCGGACTCTAAAGCAATTTGATGTAAAACGACATTCCTGACAACTTTTTAGTTTTGACCGAGAACCGAAAACAGTCAGAAGGTGACTAAAATGTCCTCGCAAAAATTTTGAGCAAACGCGTGCCGACCAAAATTTATAATTTATATTTAATTATCATAATTTATTAAATAAAAATATTTAATAAATTAATTATATTGTTAATCGAAAACGTTTGTTAAAAACGCAATTATTGAGGTTAACTTTTATTTTTCGGATAAAGTTTATCGGGAAAAATATATAAATGAATAACAAACATTTTAAATAAATGTTATGAAACAATTATGAAATAAAATCGTGTAAATACTCATTTTTATTGGAAAAATGATTTGGAAAACAATGGCGCAAGTTTCGTGATTTGAAACATCCGTTAAGTCACTCAAACGAGTCCCGAACCAATATTCTATAAAAGTTTCCCAAAAGTTACACTTTTGGCCCTTGTGAAAATATTACGAAACTAACCCCCATCTATTTATAACTTGTCACAATTAATTTTAACTTTTAAAACATTTATATAAATACAAAAACTTTTACAAAAATTTCATTTCCATCTCAAAATTTTACACACACATTTATATTACTCTCATCTCTCTCTCTCAAATTCCGGTGACCACCGGCCACAGACCGCCGGCCATCACCACGCCGGCGCCGAAAAACTTTCCTGGCGGGCTTTTCCGACCAAACCCAAAAATGTTGCTCGTGACCCGATCTACCCGATCCCCATACTCACTCTATCTCACGCGCGTCACATTTCACCCACACCCCAGTTTGACCGACGACGGCAGCTCCCTCATCCTCTCGGCTGCTGTCCCACCGCAGTCAACACCACCATCACCGTCACTTTGGGTGCGTCGGGTTGGTGGTAACACTCACCGGGTGCGTCGGGATTGTGGTGACACCTAAGAAGGGTACGTTCGGTTTGTTGTTTACAACCGAGATGGTGCATTTGGAACCGGGTCAGCAGCCATAAGGGCTGCGTTTGGGTTATAAATGCACCAAGGGGTGCGTTAGTTTCGGGACAGCCGGGGAGGGCGTGTAGGGTTGGGCCTAACGCGCAATGGTGCGTTTGTTTGGCTACCGCAGGCACCAATGGTGCGTTTGGTTCGTGTATACCCAAGTAGGGTGCGTTTGGCAGTCATAAGACACTACAAGGGTGCGTTTAACAACCCACAACACCACGTAAGGGTGTTTGATTCGGTGGTTCCACGGCAGCAGAAAAGGGGTGTCGGGTCAAACCACCAGATAGGGTGCGTTGGGTTTTCAGCCGGGTAGAGTGCGTTGGGTTTGTGTTTTCCATGGTAAGGGTGCGTGGTGGTTTATTATTACCACCACAAAAAGGGTGCGTTTTGGGGTTTACAACCAAGGGGAGTGTTTCGTTTAGGGGTGGTAGCACCAAACATGGGATGGGTGGGTGGCAGCCACCCACCATAAAGGGGTGTTTGTAGAATGGGTTTTCACAAAAAGGGTGCGTTGGTTTATAGCAAATAAGGGGGTGTTTAGTTTCGGGGATTGGCAGCCCAAGGGGGTTGTTTTGTTCGACGGTTCAGCCCACGGGGGGGGGGGGGGGGGGGGGCTTTGGTTGGGGCAGCTCACATTAGGGTGTGTTTCGTTTGGACTTGAAACACTAAGGGGTGCGTTTGGTTGAACATGAAACCGGTTAGGGTGCGTTTGGTTGGTTTAGCATAAATAGGTGCGTTGGATTTGCGTTTACAAGATTAGGGTGCGTTTGGCTGCCGTGACAGCCGTTAGGGTACGTTTGGTTAGTGATGATCAACAAGGGTTCGTTTAGTATATATAACCTTAACTAATAAAAATATATCAAGATTTGATATAAATATTAAAATCGGACCGGTGGTTAATTGGTTAAATAAATGTGACTAATTATTATTTTTCGGTTACAACTATACAAGGACTGTGTCGAATATAAAAATACTTATGTTTCGTAACGAAGTTACAATATAGAATAATGTTTATTAACAGATAATTAATAAACCGTTGAATTGTTAGAATATTTTCTATTAAATTAAATTGGGAAAGTGGATTTGCAACAAAGTCGTTCGACTTGGGATCGTTTTATAAACGGAAAGGTCATGGCGAAATTTATATAGATTTCTATATTTAGTAATGTTTTACTAAAACTGCTATTATTTTAGAAATCGATAAAGGGGACCAATGGAACGAAAACTTTACCTTCACATGAGACGAAACTGTTTAGACGAGGACACGTCGATGAAGAAATATAATTTATAAAATATTATTTTATATTTTATAATGATTATAAACTGTTACAAACATGGTTTGATTAATTCATAACGTTAAGACATGTGTCAACCTTTGTACAAATCCTTTTCATTAATTAAATGGTTGTCAAACTAATTGGTTTAATTGATTATTCACACTTATTATATAATACCTGCAAGGTATATTATACTTTTCATTAATCCTTAGATTGATTGTCTTTGCTATATAATTCACGATAGGAATTATATAAGGGTATTTTTCATAAGTAATATATAAAGTTAGCATATTACACCACTTTGCGTATATTTTCAATTTATTTATTTAACCAACCACTAAACCATTACAAAGTTCGATCTAAATCTTCATTAACGTGTAGCGTTGATGTAACCATTCACCGGGAAACCCAAATATATTATCCTAGGCTAGTGGATCTTAGCCGTTAAGATTTGTTGCAACTTCTCGATCGAGCCGCTTCGTCTTCCGTTCGTATTATGCATATTAGATGCCGATCTGCCAAATCGTTCTTCATCATCAAGGTGAGTTCATAGCCCCACGTTTTACTGGTTTCACATATATTTTTGGGGTGAGAACATGCTTGTTTATAAAATGATTTACGTGGTTGATGTACCTGTTTGGTTTACATACTCATTTATATAATCTCGCGAGGAGATACATTACTTTGGTTAAATTTTTTGGGAAGTAAAGCATTACTTTAATTTTATGAGTACGGATAGCTTAGGTTGATGAACTGTAAAATCATTGGAGGGTGAGCGCGGAATGTTATGAAATAGATCTATTGGGATTGACAATCCCCGTTCGTGGTGACTTAGCTATCACTTGGAAGATCGTTATTACATGTCGGATTACGATTGGATTGGCGCCTGCGGGGCAACAATCATTCATGACCGGGTGTCTTGGCTGAGGGATAACACCCATGAGGGGATTAGATTTATTTTTGATTACTGCTCGGGTGTTCTTGGACGCGGGAAACCATGATGGGTACATATTATTTTTCATTAATGCCCGGGTGTTCTTGGAGGGAACACCTACGATGGGTACACTCTTACTGTGCCTTGAATAAAGTGGCATACATACAAGTCTACGTCACAGTTTCATGAACTTAGAGTAATAGTAATCTGTTTATTTCACACTTGAATAAAGTGCCATAACATACTTTGGATATTTGTGATCCAACTTTTATACGTACATTTTGGGACTATTTGGGGATTGAAATGGTCTTGCATATTTTACAGCTAATTGATTTCTAAAAATCATACGTACATTTTGGAAGGACATTTAAGGATTTAAATGGTCACACAATTATTTTATGATACTGTAGGGAGACAGTAGTCACTAAACGTTTTTATATGACACTGTAATGATACAGTGGGCAGATACATTTATTGGAACTAACGTTTTATTTCAGAAAAAGCTATGAAACTCACCCAACTTTATGTTGACGTTTTTTAAGCATGTTTTTCTCAGGTGAATTAGATGCTTGGATTATCTGATGTGCATTGGAGTCTAAATTGACAAGATTTCATAATTGGATTTCTACAAATGATCAAATCTCGTTGTGTCGCTTTCAAGCTTTTCATTGTGATGCAATTATGGGACAACTATTATTTTGATTTCAGAAAATCAACGAGATTGTTTTACAAACGACACATTTAGAGGTCGTTCTCTTGTATCTAGCGTTGTGTATTATGAAGTAGCACCCCAAGTGGTATTCCGCTGCGTTGTTGAAATTTTGGGGGTGTTACAGATTGGTATCAGAGCACTGGCTATAGAGAACTAGGTTGCATATTTTACCCTAGACTATAGTCGTTTTCACAAACATTGCATCCATCAAACATTTTCAAAGTGCATACACGCTACTTGCTTATGTGCTTACATTAACGTGTTGCATTAGTGCTTACGTGACATACCATTTATAATAATATATATGTTGCACTTACATTTTTTGGTATTATTGTTATTTAGATAAATACCAGAGCATTTTTTATAGACAGTGTGAGTTGCACAATTGGTCTCAATTATACCTCAGTCATTGTGAGTTATACAATGGTATAATTTTTACTTCTTAAGACAGTTGTGGGTTGCACAATGGTCTCATTCACTGTCAGACATTGTGAATTGCCACACAATGGTCTCAATTATACCTCAGACATGGTGGTTATACAATGATTCATTTTACTTCTTAGCATGTGTGTTGCTCAATTGGGGTCATTTCTGTCCTCGTGCATTGTAAGTTATAACAATGGTCTCATAGGGTCGTTATTTTTCCTCATAGCTTTATATTTAGTATATATACACGAAGGTCCGTTAAATTTTTTGTTTACTTGGAATTATGTTTTGAATCGAAGTATTTACAAGTCTTGTTGGGGAGGGACGTGTATATGAGGATTGATATGGTAATTGCTTTGTTAACAAAGGCCCGTCATCAGTTCTGTTTGCATGAGATTAGGTACTGACTCTATAGGATTGCAAGTCTTGTATGGGCGGGACTTGTAATAGGAGGATTGATATGATAATCGTATGATGTTCGTTCATAGTGATCTTTACCTTATTTACTCTAACCGAGTACTCATTACTTCCTTGAACTCTATGTTGATCTCGCCTGGCAGTTTTTACTCCCAGCTTCCAAAGACGAGTTTTAAATCACTCGTCCCATACTCATTAGAGCACATGCATCGTCATGTCATCCATCACCTTGAAAGTTATGTGGGTACGCGTATTGCATCGGGAATTATTAAGTAGGATGATTTGTAAATATGCTTATTAAGAAGAGTTTTGGAAGCCTCTTAAATTAAATAAAATAAATTATAAATCACCAAACCATAAGTTTATCAATTGATTATTTACATAAATTAGGACGCTTCTTTATGCAAATAATGAATTATAAATGAGTGGGCTTAATGGTATCCGATATGACACGAGTATGAACCTGAACTCGATAATCACCAAAATCCGTTAGAAAGGTTTAGAAGCACAATAGTGCCTTGCCACACCTCATAAATCTTAAGGCCTCGCTTGAGCTACCTTATCTCATTCTTAAGTCATTACTTTTACGATTGCAAATCCTTGTAATCATGAACTGTTTGTGAAGCTAACCAACTTGTGCACACTTGAGCTAATGGAACTGATTCATCGAACTAACGACTGAGTACCATAATCCGCCTGCTATCGCATAAGCTCTCTCGCGAGCTCCACCCATTTATTGAACTTTATTTTGGGGATATTGTTTCTCGGAGGGTCCTCACCCTCTGCATCCCATCACCGTTTGTTATAGTTATCATCGTTATAGTTGCCATGGTTGGGTCCTGGAGCGGTCCCGACTGTACAACTTTACAATTATGTAATGCAACCCACCTTAAAACGAGATAACACTATCGACCTTAATATAGTAGAAACGAGACATACATCCTCGGACATTTAGTAAATAGACAAACATTACTCACGGGGACTAGACACATTCTTCTTGATGTTTTTACTATAATGAGACTTTCCCTATAACGCGGTTATACCAGTCATAAGATCTGTAATGAAATATTTTGAGGTACCCACATTGATGGATTAAATATCCTGGACAAACCTAGCCAAAATTTTTGGTAGATTGAGAAGTATAGAAACACCGAATTTTGCTGAATAAAGTTATCAGCATCTTGTTTAGGACGAGTTTATTTAACCTTAAGTCTTTCCTTGGTCACACAATCGGATAACACAAATTTAATCTCGGGACGAGATTTCTTTAAGGGGTAGGTACTGTAACATCCGAGAATTTTCGGATTTTTAAAGGAGATATAAGTTATTCCTAGGTGGAATTATAAAAAACGAGCAGCTAAACCACGTATTCACGACTCGGACTCTAGAGCAATTTGATGTAAAACGACATTCCTGACAACTTTTTAGTTTTGACCGAGATCCGAAAACAGTCAGAAGGTGACTGGAATGTCCTCGCAAAAATTTTGAGCACAACGCGTGCCGACCCAAAATAATTAAATTTATATTTAATTATCATAATTCATTAACTAAAAATATTTAATAAATTAATTATATTGTTAATCGAAAACGTTTGTTAAAATGCATTATTGAGGTTATAAAATTTATTTTCAGATTAAAGTTTATCGGAAAAATTATATAAATGATAACAAACATTTTAAATAAATGTTATGAAAACTATTTGATATAAAATCGTGTAAAATAATCATTTTATTGGAAAAATGATTTGGAAAATAATGACGCAAGTTTCGTGATTTGAATCATCCGTTAAGTCACTCAAACGAGTCCCACCAATATTTATAAATGTTTCCCAATAATGTTACACTTTTGGCCCTTGTGTAATATATTACGGAAACTTAACCCCCATCTATTTTAACTTGTCACAATTAATTTTAACTTTTAAAAATTTATATAAATACAAAAACTTTTACAAAAATTTCATTTCCATCTCAAAATTATACACACACATTTATATTACTCTCATCTCTCTCTCTTAAATTTCGGCGGCCACCGGCCACCGACCGTCGGCCATCACCACGCCGCCACCGGAAAACTTTTCCGGCGGGCTTTTCTGGCCAAACCCAAAAATGTTGCTCGTAACCCGATCTACCCGATCCCCATACTCACTCTCTCTCACGCGCGTCACATCCCCCCCCCTGTTCGACCAACGACGGCAGCTCCCCCTCCTCTCCGGCTGTTGTCCCACCGCAGCCATATCCACATCACCGCCACTCCTTGGGGTTACGTGGTTGGTGGTATCAACTCACGGGTGCGTCGCGATTGTGGTGACACCTAAGAAGCCCTTAACTCACCCGGTACTGTTCGGTTTGTTGTTTACACCCGAGATGGTGCGTTTGGAACCGGGTCAGCAGCCATAAGGGCTGCGTTTGGGTTATAAATGCACCAAGGGGTGCGTTAGTAGACAGCTGGGACAGGGGGAGGGCGTGTGGGGTTGGGCCTAACACGCAAGGGTGCGTTTGTTTGGCTACCGCAGGCACCAATGGTGCGTTTGGTTCGTGTAAACCCAAGTAGGGTGCGTTGGCAGTTCATATAGACATACAAGGGTGCGTTTAACAGGCCAACAACACCACGTAAGGGTGTTGTTCGGTGGTTCCAGGCAGCAGAAAAAGGGGTGTCGATTTTACTTTTTTTTATCTTCTTTGTTTTTCTATGTATGTTTTATGGGTCAAACCACAGAGGGGTGCGTTAGGTTTTCAGCCGGGTAGAGTGCGTTGGGTTTGTGTTTTCATCGAGTAGGGTGCGTTGTGGTTTATTATAACACCACAAAAAGGGTGCGTTTTGAGGTTATAGCAAAAGGGGGTGTTCGTTTGGGGGTGGCAGCCACCACCATGGGATGCGGTGAGGTTGGCAGCCACACCATTTAGGGTGTGTTTGTTGAATGGGTTTTCACCAAAAAGGGGTGCGTATGGTTTATAGCAAAAGAGGGTGTTTGGTTTCGGGGATTGGTAGCCCAAGGGGGTGTTTATTTCGACGGTTAACAGCCCACGGGGGGCGTTTGGTTAGGGCAGCCACAATTAGGGTGTGTTTGGTTTGAACAGAAACACTAAGGGGTGCGTTTGGTTGAACATGAAACCGGTTAGGGTGCGTTTGGTTGGTTTAGCATAAATAGGTGCGTGTGGATTTGCGTTTACAAGATTACGGTGCGTATGGCTGCCGTGACAGCGTTAGGAAACAACAATTAACCCCCACACCCCCACCACAACAAAACCACCCCCCCCCCCCACCCCACCACAAAAAAAATAAAAAAACAAAAAAAAAAAACCACAAAAAAATAAAAACAAAAAAACCCCCCACCCCCCCCCCCCCCCCCCCCCCCCCCCCCCCCCCCCCCCCCCCCCCCCACCCCCCCCCCAAACACCAATTTTTACACCCCCCCCCCCCCCCCCCCCCCCCCCCCCCCCCCCCCCCCCCCCCCCACCAAAAAACATTTAATATTTAAAAAAAAAAAAATTTTTTTTTTTTTAAAAATTTTTTTAACAAAACACCCCCCCACCCCCCCCCCCCCCCCCCCCACCCCCCTTTTTTTTTTTTTTTTTTTTTTTTTTAACCCCCCCAAAAAAAAACCCCCCACAACACACACACAAAAATTAAAAAAAAAAAAAAAAAAGGTACGTTTGTTAGTGATGTCAACAAGGGTTCGTTTAGTATATATAACCTTAACTAATAAAATATTCAAGGATTTGATATAAATATTAAATCGGACCGGTGGTTAATTGGGTAAAATAATTGTGACTATTATTATATTTCGGATACCACTATAATAGATAGTGACGAATATAATATACTATGATTCGTATAACGAAGTTACAATTATGGAAATAATGTTTATTAAACGATTAATAATAAAACACGCTGAATTGTTTAGAATGTTTTCTATTAAATTAAATTGGTGAAAGTGGATTTGCACAAAAGTCCTTCGACTTGGATCGTTTTGATAAACGGAATGGTCATGGGCGGGAAATTTATATAGATTTCTATATTTAGTAATGTTTTACTAAAACTGCTATTATTTTAGAAACCGATAAAGGGGACCAAGATTATATTTTAAAAGATACATTAACTTGTATTATACAATAACCCGACCAATGAACGAAAACTATACCTTTACAATGAGACAACTGTTTTAGACACGAGCCGTCGAAGAAACGAAATATATTTTATAAAATATTAATTATATTTTATAATGATTATAAATTGTTACAAACATGGTTTGATCAATTCATAACGTTAAGACATGTGTCAGCCTTTGTACAAAGCTTTTTCATTAATTAAATGATTGTCAAACTAATTGGTTTAATTAATTATTCACACTTATTATATAATACCTGCAAGGTATATTATATTTTTCATTAATCTTTGGATTGATGGTCTTTGTTATATAATTCACGGTAGGAATTATATAAGGGTTATTTTTCATAAGTAAATATATAAAGAATATTAATTACACACTTGCGTAATTTTCAATTTATTATTTAACAACACCAAACCATTACAAAGTGCTTATCTAATTTTAATCAAAACGTGGTAGCGTTGATGTAACCATTCATCGGGAAACCCAAATATATTATCCTAGGCTAGTGGATCTTAGCCGTTAAGATTTGTTGCAACTTCTCGATCGAGCCGCTTCGTCTTCCGTTCGTATTGTGCATATTAGATGCCTATCTGCCAATCGTTCTTCATCATCAAGGTGAGTTCATAGCCCCACGTTTTACTGGTTTTACATATATTTTTGGGGTGAGAACATGCTTGTTTATAAATGCATTTACGTGGTTGATTACCTGTTTGGTTTACATACTCATTTATATATCTCGCGAGGAGATACAATACTTGGTTTAATTTTTGGAACGTAAACGCATACTATACTTTTATGATTACGGATTAGCTTAGGTTGCATGAACTGTAAATCACTTGGAGGGTGAGCGCGAATGTTATGAAATAGATCTATTTGGGATTGACAATCCCCGTTCGGGTGACTAGCTATCACTGGGAACGAACGTTATACCATGTCGGATTACGATTGGATTGGCGCCTGCGGGGCCAACAATCATTACTGCCCGGGTGTTCTTGGAGGGAACACCCATGAGGGGAACATATTATTTTTATTACTGCCCGGGTGTTCTTGGAGGGAACACCCATGATGGGTACATATTATTTTTCATTAATGCCCAAGGTGTTCTTGGAGGGAACACCTTTATATGGGTTACACTCTCTGTACCTTGAATAAAGTGGCTTCATCAAGTCACGTCACAGTTTCATGACTTAGTTGTTATAGTAATCATGGTTTTATTCACACTTGAATAAAGTGGCCATACATACTTTGGATATTTGTGATCCAACTTTTATACGTACATTTTGGGACTATTTGGGGATTGAAAATGGTCTGCATATTTTTAAGCTAATTGATTTCTAAAATCTACGTACATTAGAAGGATATTTAAGGATTTAATTAGTCACAAAATTATTTTATGATACTGTAGGGAGACGTAGTCACTAAACTTCGTTTTTTATATGACCCTCTAATGATCACAGTGGGGCAGATATCATTTATTGGAAACTAACGTTTCTATTTACAGAAACTATGAAACTCACCAATTTATGTTGACGTTTTTATGCATTTTAATCTTTTTCTCAGGTTGAATTAGATGCTTGGATTATCGATGTGCATTGGTAGTCTAAATTGACAAAGATTTATATTGGATTTCTTACAATGATCAAATATCGTTGTGTCGCTTTCTAGCTTTTCATTGTGATGCAGTTATAGGACCACTACTTTTATTTTGATTTCATAAAAACAAGAGATTGTGTTACAAACGCCATATTAGAAGGTCGTTCTCTTGTATCTAACGCTCTGTATTATGAAGTAGCACCCCAAGTGGTATTCCGCTGCGTTGTCATATTTTTGGGGGTGTTACAGAGGAGCTTATCAGGTTGTAGATATGCGAGAGATTGTTGGATGTTGTGAGGTGGGTTGCGTTGGGTCTACAGAGGCAGCAAGCTAGAGCTACGTGTGGAGCCGCTGAGGCTGATCCCAAGGGTCTTCAGGAGGATATTCCTGCTGGTTAAAAGGGTGTTCAGGCTGATCCAGCACCCCAACAGGCACTTCAAATACCTCATATAGCTTCTCCCACTCCTAGGACTATTCCACAGAGGCTGTAGAGATTAGAGGAGGAGGTTCATTGATTAGGTGAGAGTTTGGGTGAGCAGCGTGTGTTGTTAGAGAGGATGAGTAGTGATCATACTAGGGTTTCTACTTGGATGGTTGGTCTTATGACTCAGCTTATATGAGATTCGGTATGATGGTACATAGGTTTGATGGGACCAATGTTGGGACTTTCACGTGCAGATTAGCGCGTAGAGTCAAACCGGGAATGATTGATGCCAGCACTTAGCAGCTCAAACAGACTCAGTACCCCAAGCTGATCCTTGCTCACCTTCATTGGCACTTTCTATGGTTTACCGTTTGTGTGGGGGGGGAATGCTTATTATCTTTAATTTGTCTATATTGTGATGTATTTGGATATGATACTTGTTTTTCTTTTGGTACGATATATTATGATATGACTGGTTTGGTTTCCTCTTGAAAGGTAGGTTACTAGAGTCATGCTGGCAATAAGTTCATCGAATGTTTATAGAGTGGTGATGTGTTTTAAAAGCTTTAAATTTATAAGAATGAAATTACTGATTTATTAAACAGAAACACACGGGTAAAAGTATAACCCACGTATGTAGTATAGTTTTTTTAATTAAGACCAGGTCGTCCACAGGGATTTGATTTGTGTTCAAATAATCATAGTTAAAATAAACTTTAACAATTTTAAGATAAATGGTGCTGGATTCAATAATGAGAAAGATGACTGCTCGGATAGCTTAATATAATTCCTAAGCAATGGTGATAATTACGATCTCAGATTTAGGATTTTAACTTATAAAAAGGATTTCTCATCAAGAAATAGTTTTCACAAATTACTTGTTTAACATAAGAATTATATTATTTAACTCGATTAAATGTGTCGCTCAAATAATCCAGTTACTATTGTATCAAATCTATTTTGTTTATCAAATAACGTAAGCGGATTTCTCCTTTCAAACGATAAGGACCGTAGATAAATCTTTTAAATCAAAGTCGATAATCAAAGTTGGTAAGATAAGACACGATAGGATTTTAACATAAGCTTAAGGTTAAAAAGATTGAAATTATACAAAATGCTTATTCATTATATTAAATTCACCGAGTAGTCATCAGAGATTTAGCCTCTCATGGCTATAGAGTTCATACAAAAATAAAGAAAAGAAACATACTATGCTCGGGTAAGAATATAGATCAAAACTCTACCCGTTACAAGTATCAAATCTTACTACAACCTTTATTTACTAAATACTATAATGGTGTTCTTTGTTCTTCGTATTTTGATCTTCAACTTAAGATGCTTGAGAGAGATTTGTGTGTGAAAGGCTTTGGATAAGAGAATGAATGTGTGAGAGATATATGAAATGGCTTGAAAATTCATCTCTATTTATAGGCTGAAAAGGGGTCGAAGTGCGGGGCACATTCTAAAATGTGCAGCGTACTTCGCCTATGTCGGTGCAAATGTCTTTAATGCTACAAGGAAGTGTGGCACACTTTCATATAAAACCGGCGCACTTGGTGACTTAATGCAGTCTTTATTTAACTCCATTTAATATAGGCCGTATGAGTACTAAGCACTTTGAATAACTAATACCATATATAATTCTATATAGATACATCACCATCTAATTGCATTTGTGAAATCGTATTTATAAAGTTAAAATGTTTATAAATATTTCCTTAGTAAAAACGACGTAACTTTATCGTTTTAAGCCCGTTTCTTACGTTTTTTATGTCCACACTTTCGTATTAAGACGAGTTATCAAAATATTACATTTTCATATTTTTAGTCCCCTGATGAACAGTGGTTTTTACTGTTCATGACAGTTTATAAATTTATTTTTATAGATTTAGTTATCGTAAAACCCGTAAATGTCGTATCTTATTCGTTTTAACTCCGTTTTTAGTGATTCTTTCGAGCACGACTCCGTAATTACAAATTCTATCAAAATAAAACATTTTTCAAAAATATGTATCTGTTATGAATAGTTATTTTTACTGTTCATGACAGTTTATAAAATTATTTTTTTAAACTTTAATTACCGTAAACTTACGAAATTCATAACTCCTTCGTTATTGATCAAAAAATTATGATTCTTAATGTTTTGGAATTATAAAAATATATGTGATCTGAGAAAAATAACCAACCTTATATATCAGTAGTATTTTGTAATTTGTTTTTATAAAACTTCTTTTATAAACCCGTTTATTATCGTATAACTTGTAAATTACGTATCTCCTTCGTTATAAATCGGTTTTTTGAGTTTTTACCTTTTTGGAATCCTCATGGGATGTATTATTATATAAAATTATAAAATCAATAGGTTAAATTTCGAATTAAAACATAAACTTTTGAGTTTTTTTTGTTAAAATGTGTTTTAAACTTGATTTTGTAACTTTTAAGTTTAACCACCTTGTTACAAGTCCATTACAACACTCATTATCACATGTATTACATTCCTAAGGTCCTTAAGTCCATCATTGTCCAAAAATGTCCAAGTATTACAAGATCCATATGTGTACATACTTATTTGTTCATTAACTTTCATAAGTATACATTTTAGATAACTTGTTTATATAAGCTTTTTATACCTAAACCATACTTGTACATCACTTATATATCCATTATAACATGATATGAACATTCATACAACATATATAAAAGTTTACCAAATCATAAACAAGTGTAAAACTCCATATTTCATGTAGATAGGTTTCCTAGATGGTGATTAACTATACAAACATTATATATGCATAAAATCATGAAAATAAAGAGATTAAGAGTTTTAGGTAACATTAATATGAAGTGTGGTGATGAAGAAAGTGATATAAACCCTTGTTTTGAAACCAAACCCTAGCTTACAACCCTTGAAAACCCTAATTCCAAGCTAAACCCTAATCTTGCTTCTTCTTTGTTTAACCTTTGTAAACTTCAAACCAAACCTTCTAAACACTTTAGGTTATCTTAGAAATGATGTAGGAATGTTTGTAAATATTGTAAATGAGTTTTGTATGGATTATTTATGGTGTTGGGAGTTGGCCGTGAGTTTTAAGAGAGACAAAAGGAGGATATGTTTCTTTTCACTTAGTAAAATGAAGTTTGTATGTGTTACTTACACTAGCATAAGTATTATATACTAGGAAGCCTAGTCAAAGTAGTCATAGAAGTCTTGGAACACATAGAGGATTTCTAGGAAAGTCTTTGGTCAAAAAGACATAAGTTTTAATTAGTTGGTGATGTACAAAATAAAGTTGCAATTTGTGATATTTTCTTATGTTTTCTTCCATCTATATCCGGCCACACATGCTCATATATAAGATATTTATGAAATTTGTAAGTATTGGGTATAATTGTGGGTTTTTGTTGAAGCGTAGAAAAGTTTTGGTGGTTCCGGGAATGCCTAAACGTATTTTATCGCGAAACATAATCACTTTACGTAACAAATAAATATTAAATGAACAAAGTTAATAATTATTCTCAAAATAACTACTTAACACTTTCTTGATGTAAACATTTAATTGTTTGATGCCCGTTTACATTGAATGATAATTTTTAGCTTACGAGATTTATCTTAACGATTACGATTTAAAAGCAAACGCGTAAACTACTAAAAATAAATAGTGAATATATTGACGTTGTAAATGACCCTAAAACACGGGGTGTTATAACAAGACCAAAAGCAAAAGGAATTGTCTTTTATGATCAGGAGGAGCAAGCATATGCATTTACACCAATAGTGTCTTCATCACAACTTCCACAAGCCAAAGACAAAGGCAAAGGAAAAATGGTTGAGCCTGAAAAGCCATTAAAGAAGAAAGATCAAATTGCACTTGATGAAGAATTGGCACTCAGATTGCATGCTGAAGAACAAGCAGAGTTGGAAAAAGAAAGAGTTGCACAAAAAGAAGCTAGCAGAGCATCAAATATTAAAGAACTGGATAGCATTCAAGCTATGATTTCAGGGGAAGCATATGATAAAGTGTTTAACCATTTGGATATGTTACATGCATCACTTGAGGTGAAAGGTTTCATTACTACTGCAAGTTGTTTATTACTACTGCTAGTTTAAGTTTCTATTGTCTTGAATTCATTATTCTTATTACATCACGAGGTAATTGTGAGACATTGAAGCTGGATTAGTAGTGTATATAGTGATTTGTGGTGTAAAGATTCATTTGCTATCGTCACAAATACCCTTAAGTGAGATTCATGACAAAAAGGGAAGAAATTGACAAGATATGATGGTGCACTTTATTATGTGTGGGTGGTCCTCGCAAGGTTAAAAAGAAATATGATTAAGGGAAGTTTGTTTCATTCAGGGAGATCCATGATCTCAACTTTAGGGGAAGCTTTGTTTCATCAGGCTTTATGATGAATTTCGTACAAGAACATGTTTGTTTTGTCATCATCAAATAGGGGAAGATTGTTAGGAATTATAGATTTGACGAGACAAAAGAAACAGGTAATGAAATAAAAGGATCAAAATCGTCATTAAATAATTCTACAAGATGTAGGAGAATATTAAGATTCTGGAAGATCTCCTTAAGAAGATAGAAGATAATAGAAGATAAAGTTAAACGTTTAAAAGATTTTGTTGTCTAATGTTTATCCCTTTGTAAACCTAAATATCTCTAGTATATAAAGAGATATCAGGTTATAAGTTTATAAGTACACAAAAGAAAAGAAAAACGTATGTGTGTGCACAAGATGTAGATGTCTAGTAAAAAGTGTGTGTTCTAGGCGTATGATTTATGTAAAACGCCTAGAGTTAGAGTGATAGTTAGTTTACCCTCAAGGATATTTTGATTCCTGTTATAGTTAGATAACGGTTCTACATAGATCAAGTAGAATAGGGTCTTGGAGTAAATGATAATGAATAAAAACCTTGTTATAATTACATTGTTCTTATGTTAATTCCGCTATTCATATTCTATGAACTTTGTTATTGTTAATCATAGATAAGATCTAAAAAATCTTGAGTTATAAACGATCTAAGGAGTTATAATAAACTCTACAATTTTGAATATATTTATGAATTAGCTCAAGTCCTAGAAGTTGCAAGCTTCCAGTTGTGAGGATAAATGAACAAAAATATACACTTTCCTTTATCTGAAGAACGAGTCTTAAGCTGACATTTACTTAAAAGTCATATGTCCCGAGCAAACTTTTTTGAAAGCATATGATAAAGTGTTTAACCATTTGGATATGTTACATGCATCACTTGAGGTAAAAGGTTTCATTACTACTGCTAGTTGTTTATTACTACTGCTAGTTTAAGTTTCTATTGTCTTGAATTCATTATTCTTATTATGCGTCATGGAGGGTAATTTAAGACATTAGAAGGCTGGATTAGTAGTGTAGTATATGATTTGTGGTTGTAAAGATTCAAGTTGCTTATCTTCACAAGACCCTTATTGGATTATGACAAAAAGGGGAAGAAGATTACAGAGATATGATTTGCAGCTTATTATGTGTAGTGGCTTTAATGGTTAGTGGCATTGGCATGGTTACAAAGGAAAATCGGAATTAAGGGGGAAGTTTTGTTTTCATTCAGGGGAGGATTGGTATGTGCTTAAAATATACATACTTTGGAACCTTTTAAAATCTGGGACTTAAATGACCATAAAAGTACAAAAAAAATAATTGTATTATGTTTGTTTTTGCATTTGTATTTCTTGGCAAGAACCGGATATCTTAGAAATGGGGGACAAAAAAACAAAGCCAAAACGGACAAAGCCGGGGTGCGGAATGGAAGGAGCGTGGAAAAAGGGACAAAGTCAAATCAAAGCCAAAGTTAACAAAAGTCAAAGTCAAAGTCAACCCCGCAAAAAGGTCATAAAGGTCCAAAGTCAAACCCGACAGAGTCAACAAAGTTTTCAATACGATGCGAAGCATAAAATATTTTTATGGGGGGGGGTACCCAACCGTACCCCATTTTATCGGGTTGGGTCAGCCTAATAGTATTTATTTACTTAATATTAAGCTCAAAAATCTAATAGCCCAATACCCCTTTTTATTAAAAACCAAACGGGCCCAAACTGCATTGACCAAGCCCAATCCTTAAACCTTTAACAACCATTAACCATTAACCCTTTTATACTTACACCGTTAGTTGATTCGATGATAATATGTATATATAATATAGAAGTAAACACTCAACCAAACACCTTTAGCCAAGGATTGGTCAAGAGTTCACACAATAAAATATATACGTGACCGGAAGTATGATTCCCGGGTCGTTTTGTCCCAATGAGGCTTAAATGGAAAAATTCGGAATGACGGATTTGGAAAATTGGAAAGTTTTGAATATGGACAAAGGATTTGATTTGGGGCACTAAACCTAATACGCAAAAATCCACACAAAGATAAGCAAGGTAAAAGAAGCGAGAACAAGATAAAAAGCTAGAAATTGGTAAAAAGTACTTAATAACTTTTTAAAAACTAAGGGGGACAACAAACAAGCTCAAATAAAACTTAAGACAAAAAAAACCAAATAAAAGCTAGTGACTAAAAACCTAAATAAGCCAAAATCAACAAGCTATTAAGCTACTAACTGACAGAGGGGTAATTAGCCGTTTACTATACAAATTTAAATAAAAACAGTTTCCAAACTTGGAGTTAGTTACTGTTAGGCTTTCAGTTAAGGTTTTTGTCGCTTTTGATTAATAACACAATGAAAACAAGGGAAAATAAGCTTAACAAGCTAAATCAGATAATTAAATACCCCTAATATGCACTCAAGGCATAAAATTAAAAAGCAACTAGGAATAACTAGATTGGAGAATAAGCTTAAAAAAAAAAAATAAAAGATGACTAAATCCTCTTCAAAAAAATTATTTTTTAAAAGGGGCAAACAAGGCTTAAATAATCTCTTCTAAAGGGAAGTAACGAATAAATGGCTTAATTTACTCTAAAAAAGCTATAATCTACTCTAAAAAACTAAGCAAATCTTAAATAAGCAGAAATAATAAGCTAATAAGCAATAATGAACCAACAGTACTACCAGTACTAACTTAGAGTTAGTACTGCTAGCTTTGAGTTAGTACTGCTAGTTGAAAATCCCAAAGAGAACTAGCAGTACTAACTATGGGTTAGTACTGCTAGTAGAAAATACCCCTTAAAGTTTTCAAAAATCATTTTTTTTTCTTCTTAATTCAAGCTGATTTGATCCTAATTTGTTAAAAACATATTATCAAATAACAAAATAAGGCACTTATAAGCAGGTTTCAATCAGAGATAAGCACTTAAATAAGCTAAATCAATCTAACAGTTTTAACAGAATAACTAACAGTACTAATTAAGAAATGAGCACAAGTCACTTTTTAAACTAACATCTAAGCAAGATAAGCACTAAACATCGTAATAAAGCATAAATAAGCAAATATAAGTAACAAATAAGCACTAATGAGCAGTTCTACAGTAAATAAGCAAAATAAGAAAAATAAAAACTTACAACTCCCTTGCTCAAAACAGGGTTAAACAAAGAGTCTACAAGCTCTAGCTTGTATAAAACAAGCTAGTGAGAGTCCATAAGCCCATCCAGAGTTGGCTTATCATCCATAGGCTGTGGTGTATTTGAGTGTGGAATTTTTTATGACTTTACTTAAATTCCTAGTATTTGAGTTAAGACAAATGACTTATATGATCTTATAAGACTTAAAACATCTTAAGTGAAGCTTTTAACAAAGGAAATACAGAGATTCAAGAATTGACTTAAAAATTCCAAATTTGCATTAAGGCGAAAATTAAAGTTACAAGACTTGGAAAAAATAAAATTGCATAAAAGTAAGCTGAAATTTAACTAAGAACTAGATAAAAAAACGACTACGACTCAACTCTTGGGTTACAATGGCCCTATTTATACTAAAATGAATTAAGGTCTTGGTTTCTTGGTCTTCCTTCTCTTCTTTCTTCTGTGTTTCTTTGTAGAGACAAAAACCCAAGTGTGCTTGTTGTGTGAGGTGATTCTAAAACAAATCCCAGCCTTTAATTTCTTTTGTGCTTCTTTTTGAGTCAATCTAGCCATCGAAATTACTTGGAAATGGTGAGGGATTGCCAACATGGCAATTATAAAGCTGGGGGGAGATAGTGGAGGAGGGGGAAGTGTTTTATCCAGGGTGTTGAAGAGGTTGCAGGGTAAAAGGGTGGGAAGACACCCGTGAGTTGTATCTGGGGTTTTGTTGGGCGGGAAAAAATGGTTTTGGGTAAGTTGGCAGCTTTGGCCCCTCATCTCTTATAACTTCATTGAATACTTTGCCCTTTTTTTGATACAACTTTAGGGGTTTGGTAGAACTGGCCCCTAAAGTTATACTTCACCCGGTTATGCAATTTCAGCCCTTGTAATATAACTTGAGGTTTGGCAATTTTAGTCCCTCAAGTTGTATTTTCTTCATTTGGCTTTAGACTTTTTCGGGGTTGACTTTCCTGTTGACTTTTTGACTTTGACTGACTTTGGCTTCGATTTGACTTTGTCTTTTCCATTTCGTGCTCGGTTTTGTTTGTTTTTGGCTTTCTTTTTGTCCTTTTCTTGAATATCCGTTTCCTGCACAATACAAATGCAAAACATACAAATACGATGTATTTATGGTACGTTTTTAGTCATTTAAGTCCGTTTTTGATAGAAAATGGTATGTGTAATTAAGCACATACCAAAATCCCCCATACTAAGGTATTGACGTGTCCTCACGCAATGTTATGAAGTAAACACTCAAGAAACCAAGAATCTTAATCCCCCTCGACTAATAACCTCGAAAAGTAGCTAAGTGTTCGTCAAGGGGAACTAAAGAATCAATAGCTTCGACAAGTCCCGTTTTCACCATTTTTTTATATGTACACTAACTATCCCTAATATTTTTGGATTTTCCTTTTTCTTTTCTTAACTAGCCTTAAACAAGCCGTATGTAGTCTTCTCATTGACAATGTTGTAGGCCACGTTCTTCGCCAATAATAGCTTGACCAACAAACACACCCAGCCTCGCCTATCAAGCAGGGTTCCAGTCCTCATCTATCCTTCATGCCTGTAGTTTCGCTTCTCGCCAACCGCTCGTGAAAGCATCTTCTGATACAGATAGTCTTCGATCTGCATCTTCTAGAACTCGAAATCTAACCACAAACTTTCGATCTTTATCTGACCTATACGTCTGCCATTGTGAGAGAGAGCGAGTCTGGGGAGCGCGAGTTGCGACTGAATACACGTTGTTATAGGTATATCCGCAACCTGCTCACTAAAACCTCTATACAGACTTTGTACGGTATATACGCTCCTATACAACAACCCCTTTCAACAACAAGGAATACAAACAAGGCTTATGGAAAGTAAAGAACACGAGATATACTGTGTACTACGACTTAGTATCGTATCTTCACGGGGTCAAACCAGATAGATTTTATTATTGTGGTACACACACACACAAGAGATACAATTTACAATTACAATGAGGGGGTATTTATAAGTGTGAGACCCTAAACCACTTTACTCATTCTACCGATGTGGGATTGGGTTTGTACCCAATAATATAAGCCTCCACAACTTAACAAAATGCTTACATCTTCATGTAAATTAAACGGAAACTAGGCTAATCAATTGCAGTTATTCAATATCATTTAGACGATTTCAAACGATATCTTTTAACGCTAAAGTCATCAACGGAAACTGTACGAATAATAACACTAAATCTTACAGCAAAACATCTCTAAAGCTAACAGAATCATAAAAACTAAAACGCTTTGCAAATTCATGATTCATTCGTCATCATCAAACAGACACCAATTATTATGATATATTTAACGCTTACATCATCATGGACGATAATCAGAGAATAATAAGTAAGAATGAGCTATTTTAATGCTTACGTCATCAAATAAACATCTAGATAGTACATAACAGAAAAAAAAAAAAAAATATAAAAAGAGTAAAAAAAACCTAAAATTAAGCTTAACATCCTTTGAATAAAGCTTTTATTCTTAATCATTTGGTTATGTAATTGCATTCATAGTCATCATCAAATATCTTGGTGTTTTCAAATATTTACACAAAAAGTCAAGCTTTAATATAACGGTTACTAACAAAATGAACTACAACAGTTGACATGATCAACAGCTAATTCATTTCAACGCTTACGTCATCAGATACATCACCAGAAACTGAATGGACAATAACACTTACTTCACGTAACAAATAAACAAATCTCAAAATCTAACAGAATAGTAAAAACTAAAGGCTTAATAAAATATCGTGATACAGTCATCACAAAAGACTTTATTACTACGATTAGTATTCATCACGCTTAATTTATATTATTTTATTAAACCGAAAAACTAAAGGCTAATCATAAAGTAATCACAAATACATCTAAGAAATTAACATAATTACAAAAAAATGCCGACTAGGAATCAATAAATTCACAAACAACCATATACCTTAACAGAGAATATAAATGATTAACATTTAAACTAGAAACGATCTAAGAGAGTTGAAAGCTCACAATTATCAACCCGATACTTCGTCGTCGATGTTGATCCTCTCACTTTAGCGCGCTTATGAATTTAATCATCTTCTTCCACCCTGTAAAAACAACTTAAACAACTTTTTAAGTAAATTTACCTTCTATCCCTCACACCTACTTCAGCATTATAAACCCCCTTATTCACAATTTTAAACGAAGTCTTTTCACTTTCCCCTCTACAATAAAACACACACAGTTTCACACAGTGTTTATCTTCATTCTAAAACATATCCAAAATTTCAATAATACTTACACTCCACTTTTTATAAACCAATCAAAAAATATAGTCTTATGAAAAGAATAAAAAAAGTGATAACAATAACAACCTAAAAAAACACACGAACCTAACCTACCCTTTACCCTTAGAATCTTCCATCCAAAGTGTTAAAAAACAAGTTCAAATTAGATTTTGAACATCTTTTAACCGAATGTATATGCGAAGACTTGCATTTTTACATACTTTTTCTGTAAAACAAATATTCACAAACAAAAAGAATATAACTAACATGTGTGTTCGATATTATGAAAGGAGTTTAGCCCACTTTTGTCAAGAAGTAAATAACAACATGCTGGTGGAAAATCGTCATGGTCGATATAGTACATAAGTTTAATCACTCAGGCCAAAACGGTTGTGTCTTTTTAGGTTTATTGATATATCTATAACCGGCTAGTGGTTTTGTGTGTGTTTGTTGTTGTTTAGAGTTACAAACTAACTACAAAGTAAATGTGTATTGAAATTTTGAAATAGCTTGAAAAGAAAATACAATGAATTCACATTGAATAAATTGAAATTGTTAGGTGAGAATTGAGAAGCTATAAATGATATGTACTACTACAATGAATTTGCATTTTGTGTAAATTGTTAGGTGAAGGTATTAAATAGTTAGGTGAAGCTATTAAATGATATGTACTACTATAGTGAATTCACATTTTGTGTGTGCCTTGTATTTGGTTGTGGCCAGTGGTGTAAGCTGCTTGGACATGAAGAAACCTACACACAAAGTTTTGTATGATAGGCTACTGGGTAAAACTCGCACGAACCGAAAAAATTAAACCGAATTTGTAATACAATTGAATTTGTCATAACTCAACGGAACGAAATTATAATTTCGATTTTTGGTTTAGATATGGTTTTGATAAACTAAACCGAAAACCAAATTATATATACTTTTGATATATTTATATCGATAAAAAAAATTAAAATTTTATCCTACTATAACAAAATACTTTTTAAGCTTGAAATAATTTTTTTTTAATCTATATAATTAAATGTTTTAAAATTATAAATGATGTAGTTCTGTTTTCATTTAAGTATAATTTGAATTCGGTTCGATTGAATTTTGGTTCTTCAAAAAAAAATAACCAAACAACCCGAGAGCCGAACCGATAAACACTGCTAATAGATTATTCCATTTTATCTTGAAAGAATTATTATATAGAGTTGAAACATTATTTTGATTCTAAGATTGCAAACAGTAGTAGGGAAACAATTAACATGTTATTAGTATGTCACTTCAACAACTCATCATCCCTCTAATAACACCTCAATAACTAAAACACTCTTTTCAACAAAAATATTAGTAACATGTTATTCGTGCCTATGGTTCCCTACCCACTCACTCACAAAAAAAAAACCAATGGCATTTAGCCATTCCAATGGCTAAGGGACGAACGATGCATTTGTCCGGTGCAGTATGGCGTCATTGATACCCAAAAATGACGAAAGGCTTGCGAACATGGACACGCCCAACACCTTGCACTCTAAACTCAATAGTCAATTAATAACCTCATAAATGTGACAGATTTGTCCGATCAGACCGAATTCTTTTCAATGGTTTGATGTAAGATGCTCAAAGTTCATATCTTGAGTTAAGGACAATCATATTGTCAACCGTACAAAGTGCAATTCTTTTCAAAGTTCATGGCTTCATATATTATTTGGTTTGAAACGTTTTGAATTTTGAAACCGTATAAAGAGACTTCATGTGTAAGATTTTTTTTTTTGGAACGGCGATTTTATTAGAAACAAAAACTAGCAAGGAGCTAGATTACAAAACAATAATATAGGGGTTTTTGAGCCATTCGTTACACAATAAAAGAACTAGCAATGACAATTATCAATAACATCAACTTCGAAGGTTTTCTCTCGTCAAATAAGAGCTTTTTGTTTCAAAAGATCCAAATCGTACTAACCAAATGGAATACCAAACTCTTCGAACATCTTATGAGTTTGGTATCCATACGAATTAAATAACCCAAGACTCCATTCTGCGCGAGATGAGTTAAGTTTTGCGAGATTCCAATTATACACCAGCTCATAAACACTTAAGTTAGCAATGTCCCGAACCAATCCCACACTATAGAACAACATGGCCGTCGATCAATATCATTATCACAATGGGACAGCGACATATCCTTGAATGTCAATACCATCTACGATAAATGTTGAACCCGGTATGTAAAGTCATCGTCCTTGATTTTCCAAGAAAGAACGTTGATTTTTATTCGGGACACACTACCCACTATTTTCTTCTCCAATAATCGGAAAGGCATATACTCAACGAGATACGTCTACGAGCAAAGGCCATCCGAAAATATACTGTATCACTCCAAGTTCCAATCCATCTGTCAGCCGAAGGCACGATAGTGCCATAAACGAACCAATTTCACCATAAGGCTGTCGAATGATTTTGCTCGAATAACCGCCCATCTAGGATTCGACGGAAAAGCAGACCAAACTCATATCGCCTATCTTGAACTAACAAGTAACATCCCTTTTGAGGATTCAAGCGCGTATAAATCTGGAAAAAGTCTTAAAAAATGACCCCTAGTTGGCCAAATGAGCAACCAGCATTTGGTTGACTCCCCTTTTCCCATCTTAATGATTCAGATAATCAAAAACGAACATACCTATTCTTTGTGAGAGATCGAACTTCACATCAAAATCGAAAGCCAACATGATTTGCCAGTAAAAGTCCCATTCAGAATGAATTTACCACCCACAACCTGTGAAAAGCCACAATAATTAGTCCAAAGAGAGTCTTTTTGCGAGCGAAACTTCCAACCCATTCATCGCTCAAGCCTCTATTTAACTCCAAATAAGCTAGAGCACACAAGCCCCCGCCCATTTTTTGTCTGTCAAAACATTGTTCCATTTAACCCAGAACTTTTTCATACTACCCGGATCATGCCATTAAAGAAATGAATCTAATAGACTTCAAGATATGAAGCACCTTTGAAGGAACTTTGAAAATAGACCTTCGAAAGACTGTAATAGATCCTAGAATCGATTTTTAAACAAAGTTAAACGACCACCAATAGAAAATTTTGATTTCCTATTTTGGAAAGCGAGACTTCACTTTTTCAACCATCTCTTTGCCATGCTTGAACACCGTCCCTAGAACCTCCACTCTAGCCCAAGATATAGAAATGACCCCTTAAGAACGAGACATCCTAACATTGGCCAGCCGCTTGGATGACCAGAGCACTTTCTTAATCCCACTTAATCTTATTACTTTTGTTCAAGTTAATCTTAAGGCCCGAAGCATGAAAAAAGCATTTCAAAACGTGAATCAAAGTGGAGATATTACCGTCACTCCACTCCCCTAAGAAAATAGCATCATCCGCATAGAACATATGCGAAAGACATAAAGATTGATCTAAACACAATACCTTTAAAAACATCCCCGCGGTTATGATTACCTTTGAACAGATAAATTAAAGGCTCTCCATCAACAGTATACAGAGGAGGGGATAAAAGATCGCCCCATTGTTTCAACCCTTTATAGAATTGGAACTCCTTGTGAAGACATCCATTTACAAGAATAAACCCCGTCAATTAGAAGAAGTTTAGGCAACTTTGAATCCAGTTACGCATTTACACCTGAAAACCAGAACTCTTTAAGAACATCTTCTAAAAAATACCAATCTATCGAATCAAAGCTTTTTTCAAAAAACGACCTTAAAATTTAGAGTCTCTTCTTCTTTTGGTACACCACTGAGAATCTCATTAAGAATAAACTGACCGTCTAACAAATTGTCCTTTCGCGATAAAATGGCATCTTGCACTTCATTACCAATGTACCCCAAAACATTAACAAGCTTGTTAGACCCAAAATCGTTGCAATGGTTCTTGTAGATACTTCCAATGAGGCTATAGGCTAAAGTCCTTGACCAAGTTAGCGTCCGGGACTTTTGGTAACAAAGCAATAAATGATGCGGTAACAACCAGGAGGAGATCTTCTCCATAATAAGAAAGAAATGATTTTAACAGCCATATAAACATCGTGCTCAATAAGCAGCACCGAAAATGCCGATAAAATCCAAAAGAAAAGCCGTCAGGGCCGGGGATTTTGTCTGTGCCACCACCCCAAACAGCCGTTTTAAATCTCCTGTTTTAGACATTTCTCGCTTCGATGTCCTTACTTTGATCTTCAGAAATAGTTTTCGGAAATATCATATTAATATATAGCAAACGCCTCTCGAAGGTTTATCGAATCTATCCTAAATGAGAAAGAAATTCTGTTGGTGAACATCATATAGGTTGCGCCCTCCAAATGCCATCAATTCGTAATACATTCTGATTTCATTTGATTACGATTTTTTATCAAAATTCCGTGGAAAAAAATTGATTTGTCATCGCCTTCGATTACCAAACTTGATCTTGTCCTTATGAGCCAAATCACATGGAAAATATGATCAATGTTACGAGATGCACCAACACCTCCATTCTTTTTTCGCATCTACCTCGAGTACCTGTCGCCTTTGTCAATAACCGCATCTAACTGGTTCAACTCCTTCTTAAGATTTGCAATAGAGAAACTGTTTTACTTTTTGATTATCTTTATCCAAATCTGATGCGAGTCTTTAAGGAATTTCAATTTACCGCCAAGTTATGCATTCCATAAAGTCAACAGAAGGGGGCAAGAATCCAAGTTGAGTGACAAAATCATAAAGCCCTCGAGATGAATCCAATGTTTAAAGATCAGAAGGGAACCGTACCCATAATCAAAGAGCCGACCTCAGAAGAAAGAATCTGTCTATGATCGGAGTAATAATCTGTCCAAAGTGATGCGCTAATGTAGTGAAAATATTTTAGCAAATTGTAGATACAAAAAAATCCTAATCCAACTATGTCATCTTTTTTGGTCGCAGACTAGACGACAAGTGAAAGCACTACCTCAAAGATGAACTTCTTCAAGACCCGTGTAATTAATAAAAAAATAATTAAAAATATCTCGTCCCAAGAACATTAAAATTCAGTACCAAACCTTCTGATTTGACGTGAACCTCATTGAAGTCACCCCATAATCACAACCTCTCCTTGCCACAGATAATTAACTTGCGCCAAAGTAGTCCAAGCATAACAGTTTATCAACTCGGATTTTCATGAGGAGCATAGACCGCAATAATCAAGAGTCAAACCGTTCATGACCAACACCCCTAATAATGATAAAAAAATCCGAAATAGTGAAGCTTTTTTACAAAAAAATGTTGGGATTATTCCAAACACACAAAAGATTCCACCTGAATAGCCTACCGAATTACTATGAAGAAGCACAAAAGTCGAATTACCCCAACACCGACGAACACTGAAAAGATCAATCTCCTCCATCTTTGTTTCTTGCGAATCCAAAAATTTCACCTTAAATTCTTCACAACAAAACTCCTTTGCCCAATCTTTTTTGTGAGTGCGACCTCTACATAGCGCGAGCAATCATGCCGCAATCCTATCGATCCTACACTCTAATCACTAGATCGCGCGACCAGCGCACCCAACTTTCCACACCGACTCTCACAAAACTCGAGCACGGCTACAGCCTTTATGCACACATTTTCATCTAACATATCAGAAGACACACGTCACTAGTGGAGTTCACACATCACTATTCGTACCAGTCCATTGTCACACATTGAGCCATTCATGATAGTCTTACTTTATAGAGTGATCTTCTCCCCATCTCACAGTCCCCACTACTCACCCAACAAAAAAATGACAGCGTGAACAGAAACTCTTCACATTCCCCACTCGACATCTCTTCCACAACATCTCGATATCACAGTCTCTACTTCACACACACACAACAGGCCCACAACTTGCCATCTTCACTTCCCAAATGCTCACTCTCTCTAGGATCTGACTACACACGACTTATGATGAATATTGTATATGCGGCGACACACTCAGGACCATCATAGCTGAGAACATCGATATATGAGCTTACGTCACTTATTCCTCATATCTATGAGAACTCATGACTTAGATATAGACCCTTCTGTAAGCGCGTGCGGTATATATGGTAGTGATATTCTTTTAACTGAGAGAGTGTTGGTGATAGCACACCAGACCGCTATATGGGATATCATGAATGTGGTTGACTCTCATATATGGTTATGTACATACCACTTAAA
The DNA here is from genome assembly GCA_026074375.1 of Tanacetum coccineum. Taxonomy (NCBI): domain Eukaryota; kingdom Viridiplantae; phylum Streptophyta; class Magnoliopsida; order Asterales; family Asteraceae; genus Tanacetum; species Tanacetum coccineum. Next base: position 70,275 of record BQNB010001020.1, read on the forward strand.
CTTTGTATTACTGCACACGTCCCTCACAACTAGACTGTTTATTTTAGCACACGTACACATTTTTTAATTTTTTCTCATTTAGGCGGGACAAAGAGGATTAAGCATTGCGCGCAACGAGAGATCCACAGTCATCTAGCATAGCACGCTTTAGTATTGAGCGATCTCAGCGCGGGTTCAGAGAGGTTATCACATAATCGTATATGGAAAACGTAAGAAGTGGTGGATTAAAATATTTATAAAAGTTATGAGAGTTACACAAGTGTAATTTGTCTACTATATCTTCGAGCGTATGAGAATCTACACAGAGAACTTTACTCAAAACTATTGTGACACGTTGTTAAGAAGCGGACGCACTAGTAGTGGTGATAGCTGGTTATAGTGAGGAACAGCATCTAACAATAGGGTGTGACAGTCTAGTATGAGCGTTCCCAGGCGTATCTATTCATATATCTCTTATTTTAGACTCTCTGGTATTCTATTGTCATGGACAGTGTGTAGTCTGTGTGATGTATGTTTTAACTAGTATGTACTGTTACTGACTGGTTTATTTACATGCAATTATTGTTCAGTCTGGAGAGTGTCATGTGGAGCGGATACTTCAGTAATACTCCTGATTCATGTGAGTACCGGTGAGGTGTGGACAGTGACACACACAGTCGAACTGGCCTCTGAAATTATAGATCTCAAGAAGTGATACTATTTGGATGGGTAGATGATAGTGCACGAAGTCTTGAGATCAGTTTGGGACATGTTATTAATGAAGAGTCTCTCAAACACAGTTAGTATCTCATAGTTGTATTAACATAATCATATTGTATAGGTTGTATGTGGGGAAGTTTGCAGGCACATTAGCACTCGTCATACACATCTCTTGTATGGAGAGTAGAGTATTAGGTGTGTTATGTTTGATGATGGGGACAGTGAGTGTGAATCACTACGTGACACACTACCGAGATTATGAGTTTACGTAAATCCTTAAGGAGTCTCATGACTGGGAGTCTATCAGCACGCGGACAGATTAGACACAGTGATAGGGAGGTAGACATCGTCACTAGTTGGATTAGATAGGACAGTAGATGTATCTCTCATTTGATATATATAACTAATGATATGACATACAGTTGTGGGGTGATAGGAGGTGGGGGGAGGGGATTAATATTCTATAATGGACGCGAAAAATCCGGTGCAGTGATGATTATATGTGCTCAACAGGGATGCCAGGAGATAATGGTTGTGTGAAGAGTGAAGGTTGGTGATACTTCAAGGTGCACTAAGATGCACCACAGAGTGTTGTTGTTAATTCACGACATGGGTATGGTGGTTGTGTTGGAGGGGGTGTGAGATAAATGATTAGATTGTTATTTGGATGGGGTGTATTATTATTTAGATAGTTTGTTGTGTGTAAGATGTTATGTGGTTGGTGTTAGGAAAAATGTTTAATATTGGTGGTAAGTGTAGTTTTTGATTAAGGATTTGTGAGAAAATAAAGTGTGATTGTTTAGGTGTTTGAGGGAAGTTGGTGATGTTGAGGGGTATGGGGTAAATAGAATTTGGGTGATTTTGGGGATAATTGAGTTATTAATTTATAGGGTGTTTTAGTAATTTTAATTTTATTTTAATAGTGAGGAATGTGAAAGTTGGTTGTTTTAGTTTATTATTATGGAAGTGTGTGGTATGATTGTTGTGTGAGAGTGGGATGTTATTTGGGGAGAAATGGTTTTGGGGGTTTTGTTTGGGTGTGTGTTTTTGTTTAGTTGTTAGTAGGAAGAGTTTGTTATTAATAGAAAATGGTGTTGAGGGTGTGGGTTGGGTGTTATTGTGTTTTTGGTGGGTTATGTTTTTATGTTATGGGGGTATTTGAATGAGAATTTTATAAGGTAAATGTAAAGGAGTAAGTGTTGGTGTTATTTAATTTTTATTTTACGTATGTTGCGATTATAGCGCTCATGAGTAGCATTCCTTTCAAGCGAGCTAAATAGGAGCGACAGATATAAGCGAGTACTATCGGATTTCTGTAGAGAAGTGGAGATCATTGTGGATTGACAACTCAGTAGAGGACTCTGTGGGTGGCTATGTAGCAGGGTATTAGGCGAGTACAACTTTCTTGAGGGAATCTTGTCTCTGAGGTATATGTGTATAGGTCATCGACGTGTTGAGGTTGGGTGAGTGTTTGTATGATTTTTATTATGGGTTAGTGATTGTTGTATTTTATTGAATTAGGTTGTAAGGTTTTGTTGGGTTGTGAAAGATTTTGTTTGTTGTTGTTTTTTGGGGTAATTTGAGAACGGAGGTAGGCGTTAATATTATAATGTGAACTGTAACTCTCTGTTAATATGATCGACACAACATATTGTTTTAATTTTTTGAATTTTAACTCTCTTGGGTTAAATAGGAGGGGGTTGGAGGAGTTAATAGGGTTAGATTTGATTGGTAATAGTATTTTAGGTTTTGAGGTTAGTGTGATGATGTTAGGGTATGTGGGGGGTGAGATTTATGGGTTGTGGTGAGTTTGTTGTGATATGGGTTGAGGGTTAGTGAGTTGTTTGGGGGGGTATAGTGATTAAGGTTGTTAGTTCAGTGAGGGATTTGGTTAGGTTGGGGAATTTGAGTTTATGGGATTTAATTGGGTGTTTTTTGTGGTGGAGTGTGGGTAAGGGGAGGGTTGGTTATTGAGTGTTAGAGTTGTTTTTGTTTATATAGGGTTATATTTGGTGTGGTAGGTAATGGTTGTAGTTGGGTTGTGAGATTTTTGGGTGGGGGTTTTTTGGTTGTGGAAGTGGTTTGGTGTTATTATGGATTGTGTTAGTGTGTTGTGTGTTTGGAAGGAGTTTTTTTGTGGGGTTTGGTGATTTTTTTGTATAATGTGTGTGATGGGGAAGTTGAGGGTAGGGGTATAATTTGAATATTGTAGTGTAATTGTTTATTTTGGTGGTGTGTGTGGGGGTTTGGGATTTTTGGGGTTCTAGATAGGATGTGTCCCTCGTATTCTGTTGACTAGTTTTAATGCCCGTGCACGCACGGGGTTTAGACATTATGTTTTTTTAAATACATGTATGATTTTTATTTTTATTTTGTTTTATAAGTTATGTTATAGAGTATTATCGAAATCATATGAAGAGAATAAATTCATATCTTATATATATTATATGAGCTTGAGGATAATTACTAATTTTTTTTTTCTTTTGATTTACCTGTTAACTAACTCGACATTGTGAGCCGACTAATCTCTACAAAACTACTCTTTTAGGTAGCCCGAAGTCGGCTCATGTGAACCTTCGAGGCCACAAGGGGATTAGTTTTCTCCTCGTTATATTCGAACCATTGACCTCCACTTTGAAAGGCTGGTTATCTTACCGTTGGGTATGCAGTTGATATTGTATATGTTTTATGATTCTAGTTGCATTATTGAGTCAGCTATACTTAAGATTAATGGTCACACTTTGGTGTAAAACTATAAATATTTAAGCCTTCGCAATCGAATTTAAAAGCATCAAGTTGAGTTATCAAAATCGTCAATATTTATAGAATATAGAAAGCTAAAAAAACTCAAATAAGTATTATGTTTCGTACATACAATATGTTTTGGTCAAACAAAGATTTACCTATTGTATATCTTTAATACATATACAAATATAAAAAGAGTTTTACCTATTTTTCCGTCACCAACACTTTTTTTTAAGAATATAAAGTAAGCCTAATATTGTTATATATGATTTATAGGCATACATACATGTCAATGGAATAAAGACTTTTTGAGAAATTTAAATGTTAGAATTTTAGTACGTATTAAACAAAAAGAAAAAAATGCAATTCTTCCAAACACATCAATGAATAGCTAGAAAACCATTTTTATTAATTTATGATATTTTATGTGCTTCGGTGTTTTTCTATTTGGTTGTACAACATAATTTCAGACCGACAATGAAAAATCTATCAAAAAGTCTTCGGGTAGATTTGGGATGTGATTAGATACTGTTAAATCTTTGTTTGGAAGTAAAAAATTGTTTACGTTTGTAATATTTTAAAATATAAAGTCTACGGGTATAAAGTTTAAGGGGTATAATTGTTTAATATTTTTAAATTAAAATACAAACAGCATGAAATTTTAAAAATATACATAATTAACTCCAAATAATTAAGGTTAAAATTAAAAAACACTAAAATTTTTATTATACTACCTCCACATTTTTGTCTGTATATGATATCAAAAAAATGTGCAAGAGTTATAAAATTCGAGAGATTCGAGATTTGTGAGGATTGAGATTAGAAGAGCTCTATAAAGAAGGGATGGTAACATGTAGGTTAAACTTTGGGATGGGTTATAAATAAAATAAAAAAAGCCATTTGTAATTGTTTTTTGATTTTTTTGATTTTTTGATTTTTTGATTTTATTTTTATTTTTATTTTATAAATTGTAATTTTATAGTAAACTTAACACACAAGTAATGAAAATAACAAAATATAAAGTTTAACAAGTAAAAAAAAATTAAACTGTCAATAATTACAAACAATAAAAAACTGCGTTGCACTATAAATAAAAAGACAAAATTGTACTTTTTTTACTTTTTTTACCTTTCTAGTGAGCCAAAGGGTACCCCAATACCAGTACCCTAAAACTTTAAAACGTATTAGTACCCTAATAGCCCACTATAAAGTACCAAAAAGTACAAAGATTCTTTTTGTCTCTTATGTATACGGTACAACACAGTTTTTTATCAGTTTTTCTTCTGTACCTTTTGACAGTTTAATTCTTTTGATTTGTCAAACTTTATATTTTTATTCCGCAATTTCCGTTTCAGAGTTTTATAATACAAAATGATAAAACGTACGACGTTCGAGTTGCAAAAAGACATGATAAGTGGTATATCGAGAAACTAACTTGAAATGAAAAAACGTACAGCTACTTGTGTGATTGAAACACATTTTTATGTCGGTATATTAATCGCAAATTTATACGAGTACTTCTTCATGGATGGGAAATTTCGTTTCCCGTTCATTCTCGCGCCTTACAAGATCTCATTTAATGATTTAGTTAAATGTAAAATGCTAACACTAATGGGTAAAAACTTAAAATACTTCTAAAATTGCATTTTTCCCCTTGAAATGTGTTTTTAGTACCATACACCTGCAAACAAAACTTGGCCAACATCTAACTTCAAAATTTAGAAATTAACAGTTGTAAAGATAAATTTAATCCGGCCACTGTTATACAAAAGATTTTGAAGCTTTTAATGTAGGGGTTAAACGGGTGTATCTACTGCCTAAAAATCTACAGACTGAAAGGCATGTTCAATATGGGGCAACTCATAAGCAATATGGATAGGATATGAGGAACTTGCACCAAACACAACTATGAACTACTCTGTAATAATAATAGGAATACATTCTAACAAAACAAAACAGCTTGTAGTTGGAAACGTACCTCATCTTCGGTAACACCTTTAGCTAAATTTTTCACAAAGACAAAATTTTGTTTTTCACATAAGATGTGTAGGATTCGATCACCCTACAACCTGGTTACTAGTGCGGAATAAATCCGATCTTGAAGACGAACACACCCCAGCAGATTATGTATGACAGAAAAGAAAAAGATGCACAAGAATATAACCCCACCCTTAATTAATTAATTTTTATTGAGTAAGGAAAAAGAATGAAGTACAAAACCTCTCCCCCTCACCTCTTTTTATAGAAGATGATTGGAAAGAACAAACAGGTTGGAAAGAAATAAGTGTGAAACCCATCCCCTCACCTCCTTTTATAGAGATGATGGGGAGGATGGGCTTGGGCCGTAAAGAAACCCAATACCCTTAATAATGCTATCATTAGTACCTAATTACACTAAACACCTTAACCTATTGACTAAAGTGAATACTATATCTAACAATTTCCACCTTAGTATCACTATTAGTCAATACTCATACACAGCACCTTCGACCTGTACTGGAACCTCGGACCGGGAACCGCCTTTTACCAAGGCACTAGTAGCAATTCCTGCTACTAAACTTAGCTCATATCCTGACTCTGCCCATAAGCCCTTTGCCATATTTCTTCCAAGCCCAAGTAAGGAGCATATATGTCGCTTCAGTCAAGTATGTTGACAAAACCATTCATGTAACAGCATCATTATAGCTTCTCAGCTTCATGCACATCCTTGTATCATAAACCCGTACCTTGTGATTGATCTACCCATGGCATAGTCAAAATCCACAAAAAAACCTGTACGTCTGTCTGTAATCCACGATCAAACTTATCCAACATATCCACATCCGTAAATGCTATGTCAAGTCTCGTGCAAACCATCTGATACTCCTGGCTTCCAACTGCATATATACATGACCACTTACCATTCTTTTCCACATCACAGTCCTCTAATAGACTACCCTCCAACGACAGTACGGAGTGCCCCTTCAACAAAGTCCCCTTTAGGTCACTACACTAAGTCCCCCCATCACCAGACCACACCACCCACACACCCCACTCCAAACCCCCCAAATCCAAAATTCCCGCATCTCCCAGACCATTGACCAATTCTACAAACCTATGTGAGAAGGACGGCACAACATTGCAGGGGGGGGGGGGGGGGGGGGGGGTGTCGAGAGGAGCATTCTGGGGGATTTGTTTATGAGAATTTATCATCTTTAGATGTCTATACGTGATCAATTTATCTTCCGAGCGATACATCTAGTAGGAGTCTTGAGTGTCACTGATTGAGCTCACACATTGGAGTCTTGTGGGTGTACTCTTATCACTTGGATACTATAGACTACCTATCTTATATGTTCAACTTCAGTTTCACACTCGAACACATTCTCACTTGGAGCTCATGCATATACAAATCCTACAAATTTATTCTAGACTTCTATAGCAAGTCATGTTACAAACCGATGAATATGGTTATCTTTATCTCTTTTTATGATTCAACACGAATATCATAACTCTTAATCTCAACTCAATTTGTCCAAATTCTCCTAAAATTCCAATACAATGTCACCGTTTTTTACAAACGAATTTGGACCATTAAAGCGTGGCCCGCAAACATCACTTGAGTATGTCACTCGACACAAGCCGATGGACCATATTCTCCAATCTTCAGACTCCCGACACATTTGTTGACTTCTGAATTGGAACGTGTCATGGGTAACCGTACCATATAAAAAGTCAAACAATCTCTCTCAATACAAATCAAATTCTCACCAAAGAATTAAGCCCGACATAAAGCAATGTGTAAGGAGCTCATTAGAGAAAATGGAGGGTTCGGACAAGGATGACATCAAGGATCATCGTCTTTCGCTATCTTGCGCACATAGTGTATTGTGTTGTTTTGCCGATGAACAATATCAATCTTTGCTTATTTTTTTCGTCAAAAGATCCAATTTTTTAGATATACCCCAACCGCTAATTTACGAATGACAAGATATTTCTTACCCTTCTTTACCGACACGTCATGGAAACATATCCTCATCTTGACAATGGCATTTATGACATTGTTGATCGAGTCATGCGACCTCTTGCCCTAAAACAAACTCGACGACCTAGAAGTGATCGTGGTAAGGCACGTCATTCCGTATATTCTTTATCTTCTCATCATCAAGGCACGTCATCTCATCAACACGATGAAGATGATATGATAGATTCCAAATGTTCAAAACTTCTCAAGCAAGACTCCATCTCCTACCTCCTACCTGTAACACCCCAAAATTGGGGATTTCTCAGCGTAAATGTAATTTTCGGAGTCGTTACTTCATGATCCCATTGCACAATTCAGATAGACCACCCTAACTGAGTCGTATGAAAAGAAATCTGTAAATTTCTGGACTCCATGCACACTCCAGTATGTTCATACATCTATTTCACGCCTAAGAAAAACATGCTTAAAAGAGTCAACATAAAGTTGGTGAGTTCATAGTTTTTTGTAATAATGAATGTAAAATTCCCAAACTATATATCTATGTTTAAATGTGTTACAAAGTTTCGCCCATACACAGACTTTGCACCGCATAAATCCTACATAGTATAAGGTTTCCTGTTAACTAAAATCCCAAAATGTCACCAAGTATATATTGTAAAGAACATGACATCCTAAAATGTTTTCGAACAACACAATATCCAAAAATTGTTTTCAAATTAGATATAATAAATGAACAAATATCTAGCGGGGCTCTGGTCAATCAGAATATTTTTAACAAGGTACGACCTAACAACACCAAAAAATGTTTTTCAAGTGAGAAATTATAATGAGCACAAAATCCGAATTAGTTCAAGTAGTAAAGAAATAATACAATTACTCTAAGTTCATGAAACTGCACGTGAGACTTTTTGTAATGCCACGTTTTTCTAGGCACTAAATTTTCATTATTATATAGTTTGTTGGTCGTCGTAACACCAATCCATTCAACCATATCCGACATGGTATACACGTTCGTTAGTTTTCGAATCTCGAACTAGTTAGGAGCTAATCACCCTAACGTGGGTTTTCAATCCCCAATAGATCTATTTTATAACATTCGCGCTCACCCTCCAAGTAATTTACAGTTCATGCAACCTAAGCTAATCCGATATATTTGAGTAAAAGTCAAGTAAGTTATACGTCCGAAAAGTAACCAATATTGTAACACATCGCATGACACGTAAGAAGTGCATAAATCCAATTTGTACGTCAACCAAGTACATTGTATTTATAATCAAGCATGTTCTCAACCCCAGAACTTATAAAACGAAATATGTAAAAACGTGGGGATAAAGAACTCACCTCAAGTGAGCTAAACACAACAAGCACATACTCAATGAGTAAAATCGTCTGATAATCATCATCGAAAACAACATAATCCAATATAGTTCCATATTGTGTAACTCGAGTAACGTTTCTAACAACTACCATAGTAACACACACACACTATCAGTATCCATCCATACAATCGTTCGGAAGCAATCATAATTAAGAGGTCATGACAAGAAGTATACAAGGAGCTAAGGAAAAACTTTAAATCCGTAAATCCAAACAACAACAAGATAATTAGAAACGTCAATACGCCTCTCGAAGAGGACAAGAAACCTTCATTAAAAATTCCCCTTAGTAATATAGCTCTTTGATAACATAATAACACAAATATATACTATGAAGCCTTATAGTCACCATTTAATCGTTTTAGCGAAATCATATTAATACAGTTAAAAACGATTATAATATCTACGCCTGATAAAACCCTATTAGCAAAAATGACATATCTTCGTCGTATTTTATTCCGTTCTGTGCTTTCTTATGCCAAGCTTTTGTTAGTTAGATGAGTGCTCATAAAATCAAATTTTTTAGGTTTTTTCATGATTCTGATTGAATAGATGGATTTTTTACTGTTCTTAGCGCGCGCGTCGTATAAATTGATTGTATGCGGGAACTCTTATTTTTTGATGACACAATATACTGTTTAAATTAGCGAAGCCATCTAAACGAAAACTCAGTTAAGACGAGCGTATCTTATTCGTTTATAATCTTACCATCAGCACCGTTTTATAGCGATTCTTTTCTGGATGCACTGCATCTCCGAAAACTAAAAGTTATTATCCCAATCACATATTATATAAGTTTTTACCATAGTATAATTACTGGCCATTTAATAAGTACATTTTATAAAACTATTTTTATACAAGTATTAACCTATCATAACTTGTAAATAGCGTATCTTCGATATTAATATCGTATTTTTCAGTTCTTAATGAAACCCTCGATCCTTGATGACAATTATTATTTTTTAAAAGTATAAAATACATATTAATTTTTCGAATACAAACAGCCCCCTAAGATTATTCTCAAAAAGTGTTAAAACTTTGTTATTTAAAACTTTTAGCTTTACCACTTTGTCACAAATCAATTACCAAAACCCATAATATCTTATGTCCCCTTACATATATTAGGTCCATTAGTCAGGTTTTGTCCAAGATTTCAAGATAACAAGTGTTCCTAATCAACACTTTAATCAAAACCCATTAAAAAAACCCTAAATGGTGATTTAGCTAAATAAAACATATTAAAACATAAAATCATAAGTATGAATACATAAAGAGTCTTAGATAACCTTAATGATATGTAGTATGATGACCAACACAATCCAAACCCTTGTTTGGATCAAAAACCATTTTTTGCAATATGATAACCCTAGAATAAAGTTTTGAAACCCTAAACTTCCATTCTTTGCTTCAACACATGTAAATGGTTAACCAAATCTAGCAAACATTTGTTAGAAGTCTTAGGAATGGATGTGTGTATGTCTTGTATAATTGGTAGAAAATTTGTAATGGATGTGGTAAAGGGGTGGTTTTTGATTTACACCTTAGAAATGTGTATGTGTTTTATCTTTTGCTAGTTAAGCCATATAAAGGAAGCTAACCATGGTAAGGATCCCTAGTTATAGTCTAACAAGGGTAAGGTAAAAGGAAATAACTAAAAGATAATTTTAGATAAATATCTAATAAATGTCTAATAAATAACGAAGGGATTATAAAATTGTATAAGTGATTTCCGGAATGCTTCAACTATTTTAATTGTCGAAACTAAACGTCTTACGCACCCAATAAAATAAAATATAAAGTTAATATCACATTCATAAAAATAATATATGCTTGGCTTGACGAAAAACATTTAATTCGTTATGGTGTCCGATTACGCTAAAAATATATTTTTTTTTAACTTACGCGATTTAACTTAACAATTACATTAAAGCCCCCCCCAAAAAAACCCCCCGCGTAAAAACCCTAAAAATACTTGTGAATTTATTGACGTCGTCAATGACCCTAAAACACGGGGTGTTATATACCTTAACTCTCTTTATCCTCTCAACTACCAAAACTACCAATTGCCTTCCGCTTCTGAACAAACCCATGAAACTCTCTTTGAATGACAAACCGTCTTGCTCAACCAAACGCAACAATGCCTAAAGAGAAGCGTTGAGGATTCAAATCATATTAAAGGACTAAAATGAGTGTATAGTAAGAAAAAATGAAGATTGTTAGATCAAGAAAAGTCATGTCAGTTCTAATATTAACTAGTCAAAGCCCGTAGTTAGTCAATGTCTAGTATGATAAGCTAATATGGCCCAAAGGCCCATGGATGGTCTCCCAAGGCCCATGGCCGACCAATATTTTAGTATAAATACCCTCTCCATGCCTTGGAGAGGGTGTTGATGGTTTTGTATTCTCATTTCACTTATGAATTACATGTTTCTTACTTTCTCTCTCTAGAATACATCCTTCCTTCCTCTCTCTCACTAAGTTCCTTCCATAATCATAGTCAATGATTACTTGTATTCTTCAATTGGTATCAGTGCCCATGGAGTGTTGGTTTAGTTTATTGTGTTTAAGCTTTCTTTTTGTTCGTGTTGTTTCAATGCAAAAATCGTCCTTTATTTTTTCTTTTTTGATTCCAAAGCTATTGTGTACACTAATGGATTATTTACCTTGGTAAATCTGATCTAGTATCTTTAAGATATAGGTGTACAAGCTTAGAATCAAGAAAAATATCATTTTTGTTACATTTTTGTGTTCGAAAATCTTATAAAGAGCAAAATCTTGATTTTAAAATTTTCGGCTTAAAAACCTTAAAGTTTTCATTTTTCTTGTTCCTATAGGTTTAGTAACACTAGTTGTACAAGTATTTTTGCAAAACAATCATCAAAAAGGTGTCTTTTTGTGTTTTTAAGTTTTTGGGTTTCGTAGTAGTGGAAGTCGAACAACTGAGTCGAACAACTCAAGTCGAACAACTGAGTCGAACAACTCAAGTCGAACAACTGAGTCGAACAACTCAAGTCGAACAACCTGAGTCGAACAACTCAAGTCGAACAACTGAGTCGAACAACTCAAGTCGAACAACCTGAGTCGAACAACTCAAAGTCGAACAACTTGGTTTAGTTGCAACCGAACAACCCAACTGCAGTGCAAACCGAACAACTTGACCTCAGTTGAAACTAAAAAACTTGGTTTAGTTGAAACCGAACAACTTGGTTTAGTTGAAACCAAACAACTTGAAATTTAGTTAAAACCGAACAACTCGACTAAGTGGAAACCGAACAACTTGACTTGTGTGGAAACCGAACAACTCAACTAAGTGAAAACCGAACAACTTGACTTGTGTGGAAACCGAACAACTTGACTTGTGTGGATACCGAACAACTCAACTAAGTTAGAAACCGAACAACTCAAGTTTTCATAATTATACAGTTTATTTCGTTGACTTGTAAAATCCCGTGAAACATTTATTTGTTTTTCTCGGTTTTGTCAAGAATTGTAAAATCCCGTGTAGTTTCATAAATTAAAACACTTAAAAGACAACTTAATTAAACACAATTACTTTCTACCACCGTCTGATCAACCAAGTAATCTTTCAACATACACATTTCTCAATGACGACTCTTGCTGATAAAGCGATTCTTTCGGGTGCTGACAATTATCCACCTATGTTGGAAAAGGATATGTATGACTCTTGGAAAAGTAAAATGGAGTTATACATGATGAATAGACAACATGGACGAATGATCCTTGAATCCGTTGAAAATGGTCCACTCATTTGGCCTTCAATTGAAGAAAATAGAGTGACAAGGCCAAAGAAATATTCTGAGTTATCTCCTACAGAAGCAATTCAAGCCGATTGTGATGTCAAGGAAACAAATATCATTCTCCAAGGATTACCACAAGAAGTCTATGCATTGGTTAGCAATCATAAAGTCGCCAAGGAACTTTGGGAAAGAATTCAACTTCTAATGCAAGGAACTTCATTGACGAAACAGGAAAGGGAGTGTAAGCTTTACGATGAATTCGATAAGTTTGCTTATAAGAAGAGGGAATCACTTCGTGACTTCTACTTGAGATTTTCACTGCTACTCAATGACATGAACATCTGCAACATGAAACTGGAACAATTTTAAGTGAACACAAAGTTTTTGAATACCCTTCCTCCTAAATGGAGCAAATTTGTGACATATGTCAAACTTTTCGAGACTTGCACCCCAACCAACATCGAACAGCAACATGCATAAATGGGACAAATAATTTCATGCAAATGAGTCGTTTTAAATGCATGAACGCATCAGACCCATCTTGCTTAAGGTTTGCAACTCATCGGATGAACCCTATCGTCCTATCAAATCATCAAAAATTCCACACCAAAACACTCAATTTCATCTACAAGTTTCATCATATCAGTCTCCACAGCATGGTTTACCTTATCAGTCTCAACAATACTCAACTCATCAATCATCAACACCTCTTTCAATCACTTATCCATCCAATGATTATTAGTCATCAATTCACCACAACAATTTATTGTCCAACATATATATTCTCAATTGGAATACCCCCCCTCAGTTGATCAACAATTTGAATTTTCCCAATAAGAATTAGGTTTAATTGTTCTAGTGTTCCAGAAAGGTGATGTTCCCATTGATGCCATCAATCACATGATGTCGTTTTTGACTGCTGTTATCACTTCCCGTTATCCTACTACCAATAACCAGCTCCACCCCCTGAGAAACTCATTAAACCCCTAGGCAACAACAACCATAATAATAAAGATAACATTACAACCAATTCAGGAGACAAACTTCTGTACTTAGCGGGTACTTAAAGGCTTAATACTCCGGGTGCAAGTGAAACAATTCTGGAAAACAAAGAACATTAACTGTCTACAACTGCAAAAAGGAATGCCAATGTTCCAAATAGTGGCACCAAAGCCAAAGAGGAAAAGGGATATTCAAGGTTTTAAGGAAAAGTTTGTTGTTCTAGCTCAAGCAAGTGGTCAAATTTTACATGAGGAGGAACTCACATTTTTGGCAGATCCAGGAATTCCAGAAGGTCAAGCCACACAAACTATCATAACTCACAATGCTGCTTACCAAGCTAATGATTTGGATGCATATGACTCAGATTGATTATGACTTAACACTGCCAAAGTTTCTCTCATGCGCATTTATCTCACATTGTTTCATACGCTCTTCTATGTACACCATCAAGATAATGTAATAATGAATGACTAATCAAGTTGTGCAGGCTATGCCGTCTACTGAACAGTCAAATGTTGTGAACCATTCAAAGACTGAAATATCCAGTGATAGCAATATCATTCCTTATTCTCAGTATCTGATTGAATGACAACAGGTAGTTCTTCAAAATTCTAACTCATCTGCACAACAAGATGATTTGATATTATATGTGATTGAACAACTAAAAACCCAAGTAGTTCATTATACCAAGACGAATATGGAAAAATAAAAGTGTCCAATGATACTTTAACTACTGACTTTAAAGATTATAAGGAACAAGTCAAATTTGTTGAAAAAGGATAAAACGATGATTTATAAGAGACAATCTAACTTACAATTCATGTGCACATTTGTAGAGATATGATCACTTAAACGAACTCTTTAATAACATTTAAAAGAAAAGGAATCTTTATTGCAAACGGTTTTTACACATTAAAAATGATTTTAATAAAGAAGAATCTAGAAACCTTTATAGGGAAATAGCCATAGAAAACCGTATCAAACACCTAATATATCTTTTTTAAAAGAGATCAATCTGCACAAATTGTTCACATTTTGGATGAAACCTTCATTTTTCATGATAAAACCACTAAACAAGCTCTAGTTTTTCAAAATCCTTTCTATTTGAAGAAAGCTCAGCAAGATGGAACCTATCCTAATATTGTAAGATGATTAATTTAGAAAACTCAATCCAATTGTTGTGAAAAGAGAACCTTAACACTTGTTGAAAGAGAGTCGTATTGCAAACTGCTTTTAAAAATAAGATAATATGAATCAAGAAAAGATAAAACAAATGATACCACACCAATCAATAATGATGCTCTTAAAACACATTTAAAGATTTTGAAACACGTTTGTTCCACAAAACAATTATCTGCTCAACAAGCCTTTTTGGTCGCCATAACCTATAAATTCCTCAGAACCCGATCTTCTAATAGACCCACCAATGTTGAAGTTCCAAAATAACAACCCTAAAGTCAGCATTGGTGCATACGAGTTTGAAGAACACTTAAATACCATCTTGCTAATTTATTTTTTGATATGGTAGTCAAAAAAGAACCACCCCAAAAAAAAAAGCTATCACTGAGGGCACTTGGGGTTTCGAACATAACAAAAGCTGTTTTAGGGATGAAATAATTCACATATGTAAGCTCTAAGGACTTTTATTTTAGTACATTCAACCAACAATTGGTTGATGAACTTGCTGAAGTCCAAAATATCTTCGTTCAAATGGAACAGGCTGTGGAACAACATCGTGTAGAGTCAAAAACATTTGAAGTTAAAATGAATCAAGCTTTAAACGAAAATGAACGACTCTTGGAACAAGTGATGAGCAAAGATATTGTGAACTTGATTGTAAATTTCTCTATGGATTTTGCCTCTGTGAATGTGCATGAATGTGAAAAGTATCTTAACTTGAGACTGAGCTTCAAAAGGATTTTGTTGAAAAAGAATTTATGATAACTGTTCCAAAAGGTTTACCACATCATGAAAAATTGCATTTCATTAGAATTGATATCAACTCAATCAGGAAATTTTTCAACTGGACAATTATTTCAAACAAAGTGCTCCAGTTTTGATCAATTGTTTTGAATTAAATGAATAGAAAGCTCATACCCATGATAAAGACATGGTCATAAAGAAGATGAAAGAGAGCATTAAATCTCTTATTGGTAAAAATGGTAGATAAAATCAAACAGACTTAGAATGAGCATTTGAAACAGACTATATAAAAACTTTATGTACACAATTAAACCAACACGTGTTCGATCATAAGAACAAATGCTGACTTAACTAATCAAGTCAATCAAAGCCTGTGGAAATTTTTGATTTAAAGCTTGTCATCAGGAAAATGTTTGGTAATTAACAACTCGTCAAGGATGAATGAGGAAACACAAAGGAAAGTGATTTAGCTCATAAAATGAAGATACACATCATCCTTGGTGATCCAAAAGATTAATCCGGGACCTAAACCCCTATATGTTGAACAAAAGGTCAGCTCATCTGCCTATATTAAGCACACTCAGGAAGGGAATCTTGCAGTTGTCTTAGGATCTAGTCAATCAATAAAGCAACCTAATCCCCCTAGAATCCAAACCTTAGAATCTGCCTGTAAGTATACTAAACTAATTCAGGAGTTGCTTTCAAAAATCAGTAAAACCTGCCCTAGTATCATTAATTCCCTGAAGAACAATTAGTGGCTTGTGACCCAATGAATAAAGTTCAACTGAAGTTAGATTCACCTGAGCCCCGTCACATCCACAAGAAACCCCATCACAAAAAAGGGCCTCTTACATCAAACTTGCTTCTAACAAACCTATGTTGTCTTTTACAAGATTAAAACCAACTACTAAGTGCTAGCGATCACAGCCGTCAGGCAATACAAATAAAGATAAATACTTCAACACAGTATTACTCAAAAGAAAAAATAGAACCCACCCTAGGAAAGTTAAATCTAGTTTAAAAAAATAAAGATCATGTTGTTTGCACCTAAAGGAACTGCTCATGTGCAGCATTCCAAGCTTAATGCTAATTCTGAACTTAAAGTGTTAAGGTAATGGTTGCATGCTTTCTGATAACAGATTTTGTCTGTTCTTGATTATATCAATAATGTGAATGCTCGTGCAAAATCTAAATCTGCTAAGAAACAAACAAAGAGAAAAGTTTGGAAACCAACAGGAAAGATGTTTACAACTATTGGATATATTTGGAGACCTTACTGTCGGACCTTCACTATCGTAGGAAATGCGTGCCCTTTAACTAGGATTACCACTACTACTGAAGTGCCCCTTAGGAACCTGCAGTCAGAAAATGAAACACTAAACCAACTGTAACATGGTCTATTCACAGACACCTAGAACACTAAAACTAATGTTTTCTGTTAGCAAATCTCAGTTTCTCAATCTGAAAATCTGCTAACAAAAAGTAACCCTAAATCTAGGGGATCCATAATTTTTGATTTCCATCTTCCTCTCTTATTGAATGCAGTTGTCAAATATCCTTTGGTATTTGACACTGGCTGCTCCAAGCATAGACGGGAGGATCGCTCTCACTCACCAATTTCGTCCAACAATTTTTTGGGTACATCAAATTCACAATGATCATATGTAAAGATTTTGGATATGGAGATTATCAATTGGGAATGTTACGATAACAAGGATTTACTATTGAAGTACTAGACATAACTTATTCTCCGTTGGGCAGTTTTTGTGATCAAACCTTGATGTTGCTTTTTTCGTCCACACACCTTCTTCATTCGAAATTTAGAAGGGTTGAGTTTATTGACTGTATCCTCGAGGAAACACTCTGTATACTCTCTCACTTTGAGACATGAAAGGCGTCCTCTCCCGTATGTCTCTTGTCAAAGGCCTCAAAGACTAAGTCCTGGCTATGGCACCGACGTTTGTCTCATCTAAACTTTGGTGCAATCAACCATTTAGCTTGACATTGTCTTGTTCGAGGTCTCCCTAAGTTTAAATTTAAAAAAGACCATATGTGTTCTGCATGCTCAAAGGTAAGAGCAAAAGCACCCACAACCCAAAATCGAATGACACCAATCAAGAAAAACTCTATCTGTTACACATGGATCTTTGTAGACTAATGCGTGTCGCAAGTGTTAATGGAAAGAAGTACATCCTCGTCATTGTCGATGAATATCTTGTGCTATTGATCTTGAAGTAACACGCCCCGGACCCTTATTCCGCTGCGACCCAATTTGGGGGTGTTACACAATCGATCACGAATCGGAACTAGAAATGAGGAGGTGAGTTGTTTAGAGAGAGAAAGAGGAGAGAGAGAGTTAAGAGAGAAGTGAAAAGATATATTTCAGATATTTTGAACAACTAACTTTTCCAAGTGGAAAAGTTCCTTATATACCCCGACACTTAAAAGTGACGCGCGAGATATTTAACTAGGACCCGGGCTCGGGTTTTGCTTGGGATTAAACCCAAAACATATACAATATTAGATTATCTATCGAGCCCGATTCCC
This sequence comes from Tanacetum coccineum, assembly GCA_026074375.1. Taxonomy (NCBI): domain Eukaryota; kingdom Viridiplantae; phylum Streptophyta; class Magnoliopsida; order Asterales; family Asteraceae; genus Tanacetum; species Tanacetum coccineum. Next base: position 88,289 of record BQNB010001020.1, read on the forward strand.
GATATTATCCTATAATACCACAAGAGCAATTAAGAAAATTCCCTAAGGAAAATTCACTCTAAAAGATATATATATATATAATATATAATACATATATTTAACCGGGAAGTATGATCACCCGAGTCGTTTCCCCAACGACTTGTGAATTGAAACCACGTTTTAGCTCGGATAATGATTTGAATGAGAGTAAAGATATTTTTGAGTATCTATAACTACTAAATAAAAGCAACAATTAAAATGAACAATTAAGAGCTATTAAACACTTAAACAAATTAACGGGAGCAACTAAAACGCGACAATTAAGCAAATATACTAAAATTAACCCCTAAAAATGCAAACTAAAATTCTAAACCTAAATTAGGACAAAAGAAAATTTTAAGTAAAAGAAAAACATTTTTTTGATTATTTTTGAATTTTTTATGAATTAAAAACTATTTTAATCTAATTAAATCCTAAAAAATAGCAAATTAAGTACTAAAAATTTAGAAAAATGATTTTTAAACTTAGAAAAGTCTAAAATAACATAAAAACTCAGAAAACTATTTTTAACTATTTTAAAAATTAAAATCCTATTTTTAAACTTAAAATTAAAAGCTCAAAAATGAAAATTAAAATCTAAAAGTGGTGGAAATGATTTTTCTTAATGTAAACCTAAAGCTATTTTTTATAAAACTAAAAACTATTTTTTTGTAATTTTTCTAAAACTTTTTTCTATTTTTTATGTATTTTCTAAGATTTTATCTTTCGAAAAACTATTAAAAATAAACTAATTGATGGAAAAATGTGAAAAATTCAGGAAAAGTCTATGATTCAACAAAGATCAAAGGAAAAATAAAAGAAAACTAACAGCTTAACAAATAAGCTCAATAAGCCTATAAATAAGCTACGGCTTATTATTTATAAAGGAAATGAAAATGTGTACAAGTATTTAATTGGGGAAAAGGTTACTGGATGAGCTAATGTAGCATGATGGTTAACACGTTGGGTATGTAAGAGTGAGGTCGTGGGTTCTAGCCTGGCAACACACCCCTTTTTGTTATTTTTTTTTATTTTTTACTTTTTGCAAAAACTGAATATTGGAGCTTATAAAACACTTAAATTTAATCACTTTTAATAAAGATAACTTGAGCTGAAACTCAAGGATAAGCTCAAAAAGAGCTTTTGAAAGTCTGTTCACAAAAAGTAGCCTTTTAAGGCTTTTAAAACTTGATTTCACTAAAAGCTTTGCACAAGCTTTAATATAAGCTCAAATTAAAAAAAACAAAAACTTACCTCATTAGCTTATGATGTGCATAAGCTAGTTCAAACAAGCTAGCTTAACAGAAAACACTTAACACCAACTGAATTTGAGGATCAAAACAGCTAATTCAAGAACAAACTCAAAAAGCTCAAAATTAAGAAAAACTCAAATGCTCAATAAGCCAATTCAGATCCTGTAATTTTGAATATAAGCTAACTAATAAGCCCTAATGAAAACCTACTATCCAGTTTTTCCAATAATCAACAAAATTAAGCACTTATAGAAGAACTATCTACACTACTTATTTTTGGTCTTTTTGAGTTTTTGTGACTTTTTAAGCTGAATTTTACCTAAGATAATAAGCTAATCTATGAAAAACAAGACTAAATCTATATTAACTTATATGAAAACTACTACCTACTTGAATTTAAGGTTTAAAGACTATTTAGACACTGGAGTTTAAGACTGCAGTGTGTTCTTACTGATGCAACTTTTTCAAATGACCAAAACCAAAAATGCAGGTTACCTTAGTGGTAACTCCTGCATTGCACACTCAAGTGAGTGTGTTCAAACACAATATGAACAAATTTTAAGCTTAAAAGGCTTGAATAAAAAATCTAACAAACTAGCTTAAGGAAATTACCTCCCCTGGTGCTGACACATTTAGATTAAGCCCTAACTTGTAGATTTTGAAAACTAACTTTTGAAAATGCTTTTCCTAATGATCATAAGTGAGAATGAAACTGACTTAAGCAAAATTAAGAGTTTACTTTGACTTTTGATGGTCAAATAAGACTAAACCAAACACCCCTTAAGCTACTTGACAGATTTGATTTAGCAATTAAAATGATAATCTAATGAATAAGTCCTAAATACCAGATATCATAAAGTTTATATTACCCCTAATAAGCATAAATCAACAACTGATTAATCTAAGTTTAAAGATCTACACTAGATGCTAACTAATATTTTTGGTTTTTATATGTTTTTAAGACAGAAATGAAACTACAATGATCTAAAGTAATTCAGCCTAAAACAGATTATTAATAAGCACTAATTAACATTATTAAATTCAAATAAGCAGCTAGAAAACAGTTAAGCACAATTAATAAGCAAATAATCAATTCTAAGCTATTTAAGCAATTTTTAAGCAATTCTAAACTAAAAATTTAAGACAAGGAAAGTAAAAGAAAAACTTACAAGTAACTTCAGCTAAACAGAAGCTTCAAGGCTCAATTGAGCTTAATCAACAGCTCTGGCTTATTTACAATAAGCCAGTAATAGTCCTTGAGAGCCCTTCCCTTTTTGGCTCTCCTTCCATAAGTTTCAAAGTCCAAAAAGCAAAGGTAAATATGATTAACTGATTTTAGATATTCAATGTATGATTAAAACCAAATTAAGCTCAAATCATGAGCTTATAGACTCATGAGAGCTGCTGAGCTTATAGTAGCTTATGATCATTTAAGGAGAAAAGTGAGATTTTATAAAAGATTATTCAAAATTAAACTAAGTTTTCTTTAATGTAAAACTTGATTACAATACTTAAAGGGAGAGATTACAAAAAAAACTTGAAATGAAATTACATAAGTTGAAAATTAAGCTAAATTTAAGCTACTAACTAAAAGCTACTAAAAAAACTAGGTGGTGTGTGTGTGTGATAGTGAGGCTATTTATAGCCTGTTGATGAAGATTCTAGGCCTTGCCTTGCTTCCCAAGCTCCTTTAAATCTCTGCCGTACAATTCTTTAATGATTGGCAAATCATAATTAGCCGTTAGATTACTAGGTAGCTCACACGGATTGCCAGGGTGGCAATCCGTGATTGAGACACCTTGTGTTTCTTTTAGGCGTAATTTAGTGTAAAAATTGAGTCTCCTTGTGCTTCTTTGCCATAGCCACGTGTGATTGATTGCTTGAATGACCAATAAGATGCCTAGAGATGACGTTTTTGACCCTGCCATTGTGTTCTTGACCCCATGAATTGTCGTTTGTACCCCTTAATTGTGAAAAGCCCTTTGATTTTGACTGTAGGGTGATTTGGGGACGATGGATGAACAGTATTTTAACTTGGCGCTCTTTTATAACTGAATCGGGGTAAAACACGTTTAAACTTTGGGCATTTTGCAACTTTAGTCCTTGTGGTTGTTTTATAAAAGGTGTAGTGTAATATTGACTTTCAGAATTGGCAGTTTAAGTCCCTGGAGTTTAAATAAAAGGGTATTGGGCTTATGATTTGGGCTTATGGTTTAAGTCATGGATCCGGGTAAGGGTTTAATGGTAATTAAGGCCCATTAGGCTTTAGGGACCTAATATGTAACTTTTGGAAAGTTGAGGGACTTAAATGGTAATTGTGGGTTTTTGTCTTTTTATGGTTGACTTTTGTTGACTGAGAATTGACCAAGAGTTGACCACAGCTTTGACTTTTTGACTTTTCCTGCTTTTGGCTTTGCATCTCTGGCTTCTTTTGTGCTCTTCCGTTCCTCGTGTCCGTGTTTGCCCGTTTTTGACGGTTTTCTTGTGATTTTTGATATATCCGTACCTGCACACACAAAACACAAAAACAAGTATATTTTTGCCATTTTTAGCATGTTTTGGGTTTAATTGGGTTATTTTAGGTATAAACGGATATGTGTATTTTACACTTATCAAAATTCCCCAAACTAAACGATTGCGTGTCCTCACGCAATATCACATGCCTTATAACCAAATATATCTCAAACATCCTCAAACAAACATTTGAAAAGTACAAAGATTTTTGTTGAGAGAGCTAAGAGATCACAAGTTATAAAACACCCGAATTCCTATTTTCAAAACTTTTTCTCCTTTTATGATTTTTCTTGATAATTAACTACCTAACTACAATTTTATTCTTGTGTTGTCATAATGTATGTTTTCATTACTTGTGGTAATTGTTTAGAATCATGGAACAAAAAGCACATTTAAGTGTCTTTAAAAGTAAAAGATAAATTCGTCATTCCCGATTTTTCACTTTTCCCATGCTAAGCTTAAAAATAAGATCACCGTTAAGTACGAGCTAAGATGCTAAGACTACTTATAATTACAACTTGTGAATTTCTCTTCCCGACATAAATCATATATTTAAGTGTGTGTGCTCAAATTAATTTAAACCATTAAATCCACATATTTAGATAGTTGAAATCCGACCAAGCTTTACACATGGGCCTTTTGGGCTAATATGTTAATCACTTAGTAAGATCACAACTCAAAGCAAACAAAAACCTCCTTAGCTAAGACATCGTTGGTTCACTTGTCCCATAAATGACTTTCTTCTCTAGCATCCCACCGTCATCGGGTAAGTGCTAAGGCTTTTGACACCCTATCCGGAGAATAATAATCAAGATGCATGAACTTCCGATGAAAAAGCCTTGTATATTTTTGCAAACGTTAGTTCAAAAGAATACCTTGGTTTTAGAAAAGGAAACTTTTACTATTTATTTTCTAACTTGCAACATTATTATTATTATTTACATTATTAGGCTAGGAACTGGTATCACTTTTCTTTTGACGACACATCGGCCACGCCTCCGACAAGAGCTCGTGTACTTATTATGATACCAACCCTAAATATACATCCTCCACCCTTTCTTTCGATGTCACATCGGGAGCGAACCGACAAATGCTCATGTACTTTATTGCGATGGAGTTTGTATATTAATATTTAACACTGAGGATTTATAACTTGCATCCTTTTTATTCACCAACTATATTTTTTTTAATTATTAATTCAACACATTATTTTTACAAATAGAAAAAGTTCGTTTTAGAAAACCAAAGTATAAACTTGAACTAAAATTCTTATTTACAAATAATGTTGACTTCATCATCGATAAAGTTTTTTCTCTGAATATGTTGATTAGACTTTTAAGAGTAAAACTCTAATTTGTAAAAATTAAAGAGAACACGTATAATTAATCATTTTAAGAACTTCGGGGAAGAAAAACCACAAGTTATTCTTATAAGCCTTTAAGTTTTCCAAATAAACTTTGTTTAGCATCCTAATTCGTAATCAACACTATCATCTCTTATTCTTTGCAATTTAAAATCTCTAATAAAGAAATTCGCAAATACTTAGCCTATATAAAATCCAACTCGGCATATTTAAAATCTACTTGAGATTAGCACAAGTCTTCATTTACTAATGATTTCAAGTCTAGCATGTTTAAAGTCTACATGAGACTAGCACAAACTATCATCATTAATTGTTAAGGGAGAAAGCTAGAACTCTACACGTTCGATCGGGTCAAAAATTACTTCTTATTCTTACCAACGGAAAACCTACATTCGTGTCTTAACACTTATTATTTTTTATTTTTATTTTTATCTTTTTTTTCTTTCAACTACTAATATTTTTTATTTTTTCATTTTTTTCTACAAATAAGATCTTAAAATTTTAAAATTTTTGCTATTTTTGTGGGAAAACGGGTACGTGAGAACAAAACAATAAGCAGGCAACATCAAATCGATAGATTCCCTCCCCAAACTAAAACGAAACATCATCCTCAATGTTTAAGGCCGGTCTCTACGAAAATCTAAACCATTTATTAATTATGCAAAGATAGACGTTAATCGATAAGATGAAAGGATATCGGATCTCCCCAAACTAATTTCAAACAAAGGATAGGAAGCTCGAGTGAAACGGGACACAACACCAAACACGAGAGTCTTCAAAAATTGTTGGTTCAACCCTGCAAAAATCACAAGTACAAACAACAAACACAAAGAACGGAAAAGGCTAGCCTCAACACAGTCAGAGTACAAAACAAATTTATTTAGAACAAATAAGAAATGGATAAGCATTGGGGTGAACTCCCAGAAGCGGCTTTGTTTTTGGTCACCGAGTCCACATGCTCGACTCGAATCCCATTAATTAATTGTCCTTAGGGAGAGTGAAAATGGAAGAGAAAATCTCAATCGGCCTTTCATTAATGTTTGGACAAACATTAAAAAGCACAATGAAAGTTACATCCTGATGAGAGGCCACCGCTTTAAGTGAAGAAGATGCCGGGTCAAAAATGGGTATCCGTCATTTTTTGGTGGAGGAAAGTAAGGGAGAAACCTCAGGGTAGGTTACAAATGGGAGAAAAGTACGGATGGTAAATGTGAAGGAATCGTCCTCTTCAACATTTAGAAAAACAACATTTTCACCTCCCCCCGGGTTAAAACATTCATCTTCGTTTAGTTCATCAAAATCGTTCTTCACGGTCGTATCGGGCTTAATGTCAAAGGTAAAATAATTATACTCAGCAAGGGGAACAAGGTCATCGTTAAGCAATTCTTCAAAAAGAATGTCCCCTTCCGAGTCATAGTCACTTTCAACACCCGGTGGTATTGAATCATCTGAAGCAAGAAATATGTCGATCTCCTCCATAAAAGGGTCACTATCCTCAACGGGGATAGGAGATGGAGAGAGAGACTCATTTGTAGCATTAGAATATTCAGAATTAGATTCTTTCGGAGGTCGAGGAAGAGAAAATTCATCAAAAATAGAATCGATCTTTGTAGATTCAATCGGAGAGTCACGATTTAGTAGAGATTCCAAAAGATCCGATTCGGCGTTAAAGAAATGTTCATCAATTCCCGATGGAATTGGAATGACAACATCTAAATCCTTTTGATTAGGAAAAATTTTCTCATTAGTGATAATTTCATCGTCAAGATCGTAAAGAGGATTGGAGAAATATTTAAATTCATCCTTTTGAATTTCCTCTTCGAATAATGACTCATCATCACTAGAGAAATCGTCGTTAGAATCGAAAAGAGGATTAGAAAAAGTCATGAAATGAGATTCCGGTGAATCATCATCAATGGGCACATCACACTCACTTTCACCATCGGATACATCCGCGGACTCACTTGGGTTTTGGACAAGGTTCTCAACACTAGACTTTATGAATTCGTCCGATTCTGTTTCCGGAATTGTGTCAAGATGCTCATCCTCCATTATGAGAGAGTCACCGGGCTCCTCGGGTGATAAAGCGTGTGTGATTGCTTTAGACGTAGAATATCGAGCAATAATCTAAACCATGAAACGGGTTCGCTTGAACCAATTGAAGCAAATTAGTTTTGATATCAAAATGATCGGCATTGATCTCGGGTAAAACAATAGCTTCTCTGTAACCCTCGGTGGGTGCATGGAGTAATTCCTCTATAGTTCGATCCGCCATCGCAACTATGGTTTGATCGGGAATTGGTTCTTCAGGTTCAACAACAACCGGAGGGGTTTGTTGTTGTTGATGACGGTTACGGTTACGAGTTTGCGAGCGAGTGCGCATGCACTTAAAAAGAGAAAATCAAAAAGGAAAAATCTAAAATTAAAAGAAAAATTCTACACTAATTTTTTTTGGATTTTTAAATTTATTATTCACAACAAATTTTAACGGTTACACGAAAGAGACTTAAACCAAATAATCAACTACTTCACGGTAGCTCTTAAAAATTGTTTTTTAAGGTGAGCCGTATTTCGTAGAGACACAAATGACAAGTGTTAAATCTTTGGTTCGATTTGGGAACTATATTCCAAGTTCACCGGAAATTGAAATGATAATACCTCGATTGAGAGTATTATTTGTTGGTGTTCTTTTACCAACTTTGTGTATTTTATTTCTTTTTAAGGACAATTTTTTTATTTTTGATTTTTTTTTAACAAAAATGAAACTTTCGAGGACGAAAGGATCTTCAAATCTTATCAACAAACACAAAACAAGAGATTCGTTAACTCAGATCCCCGGCAGCGGCGCCAAAAATTGCTAGTAGTTTTTATATACGCTAAAAAATATACTAATATAATATTCCAAAAAAGCAATTAAGAACTTTTCTAAAGTCTTCCTTAAGAAAAGCCCACTCTAAAAGATATATATAATATATTATATACGTATGTTTTCCGGAAAGTATGATTTCCCGGGTCGTTTTCCCAACGATTTGAGAAATTAAAACCTCGCTTGATTTTGGATATTGATTTGAATGGGTTCAGAGATTGATTTGGTTTTCTATAACTACTAATTAAAAGCACAATTAAAATAAGCAAATAAAAACAATTAAAGCACAAAAACAATTAACGGGACAAATAAAACGCGACTAAAAAGCAATTAAGGTAAAACTAACTCCTAAAAATGCAAACTAAATTTCTAAACCTAAAGTAGGACAAAAGAAAATTTTAAGAAAAAGAAAAATATTTTTTTGAATATTTTTGAATTTATTATGAATTAAAAACTAATTTAATCTAATTAAATCCTAAAAAATAGCAAATTAAGTCCTAAAAATTTAGAAAAATGATTTTTAAACTTAGAAAAGTCTAAAATAACATAAAAACTCAGAAAACTATTTTTAACTATTTTTAAAATTAAAATCCTATTTTTAAAATGAAAATTAAAAGCTTAAAAATGAAAATTAAAATCTAAAAAGGGTAGAAATGATTTTTCTTAATGTAAACCTAAAAGTATTTTTTATAAAACTAAAAACTATTTTTTTGTAATTTTCTGAAACTTTTTCTATTTTTTATGAATTTTCGAAAGTAAAAACTTAAGAAAAATGATTAAAAATAAAATACTTACTATTATGAAAAATTCAGATAAAATCCTAAATCCTAGCAGATACAAAAGAAAAATAAGAACAAGAGAAAAGCTAAACGAATAAGCCCTTGAATAAGCTATTTTAGCCAGGAATTGGCTTATGGGCTTAAGGCCCAAACAAAGGCTAAAAGAAATGTATGTACAAAAGCTCACGGATGAGCTATTGTAGCACACTGGTAAACATGCATGGTACACAAGTAAGAGGTCGTGGGTTCTAGTCTGGCAACACACCCCTTTTTGCACTTTTTTTATTTTTAACTTTTTACAAAAACTGAATACTAAAGCTTATAGAACACTCAAATTTAATCACTTTTAATAAAGATAACTTGAGCTAAAACTCAAGGATAAGCTCAAAAAGAGCTTTTGAAAGACTGTTCACAGAAAGTAGCCTTTTAAGGCTTTTAAAACTTGATTTCACTAAAAGCTTTGCACAAGCTTTAATATAAGCTCAAATTTAAAAACAAAAATTGTCCAATGTAGCTTATGATGTACATAAGCTAAAAATGATAAGCTACTTAAGCTACAAACATTTAACCCTAGCTGAATTTGAAGATCAAAAAAGGAAACTCAGGAATTAACTCAAAAAGCACAAAATCCAATTAAGCTAAAACACTCATTAAGCTAAACTAAACTTTAAGCTCTTAAAAACTTATCTATCTACTATTTAACTACTAATTTAGATCATAAGAATAAACACCTTAAGCTGGAAATCAAAACTTAACAAGCTACTTAAACTACCTACTGTTTTTGGCTTTTTTGGTTTTTTAATGACTTTGAAAATCAAATATACCTAAGTGACAGAGCTAGAAAATGAAAAGCAAGACTTAAAATTAAATAAGCTATGTCTAAACTATGAGAAACTTGAATTTTAGAACCTATAACCTAAATTTACTAATCCTAAATGATCCCTAATATTATAGCAGTGGAAACTGTTATCAAACTTGCTAATGCAATTTGCAAAATTGCAAAACTCAAATGCAAGAATCATAAAGGGAAAACCTGTACACTACACACTCTATTGAGTGTGCTTGAGTAAACTACAAACTCAAATTAAGCCTAAAAGGCTTGATTTAAATATTAGCAATCAAAGCAAAGGGAGAAATCTCCCCTGGTGCAGACACATACAAAATAAGCCCTAACTTTTTGATTTCTGAAAACTAATCCTCAAATTCTTTTTAAAACTTGCTTAAATATAATACTTTAACTATCCAAAGAGAAACTATCACCTAGTGTTGACTTTTAGAGGTCAAACAAGCTAAATCCAAACACTCCTTTAAGGTTGTGACAGATTGAGTTAAAGCTTAAAAATGATAATTCACTTAACAAGGCCTTAATACTAGACGATTAACAGCTTATAACTACCATATTAAACATAAATCAATAACTATTAAAGCTGAAATCAAAAGTCTACAAACTATCTAACTATATTTTGGCTTTTTATGAGTTTTAGACAAACTAAGCTATAACAAGAGCTAAACTAATTTAAGCAAAAATAGATAATAAAATACACTTAATAAGCACTAATAAAGATAAATAAGCACAAAATAGCTACTAGGATTAGCAAATAAGCAGATTTCAACTAATAAGCAAATTAACTACTATTTAAGCTAGAATTTAAAGACAAAATTAAGTAAAAGGAAACTTACAACTAGCTTCAGCTTAATAGAAGCTTAACATACTCTTAGAGCTTATATACTAGCTCTAGCTTATCCATATGGATAAGCTAGTATAAGTCCATGGGATTCCTTCCATTTTTGAATCCCCTTCCACAAGTCCAAAATCCATAAGCTAGGTAATTAAGCTGGTTTTAAAGTTTAAATAGATTATAGACTGAATTAAGCTCTATTATAAGCTTATAGACTTATAAGAGCTTTTGAGTAGCTTATGAGATAGTAGCTTAATATTTAAAGAAAAATGAGAGCTTATGAGTGAAGTTAAAACAAAGTTAAACTGAATTTCATTGATGAAAGCTTGATTACAATACTTAAAAGGAAATTACAAAAGCTGAAAGGGAATTACATAAGCTAAAAATGAAAATTAATCTAAAACTAAAAGCTACTACTACATGTGTGTATGTGTGTGTGATATGAGTGCCTATTTATAGCCATCCAGGGAAGCTTCTAGGTTGCCTTGCATCACACGCTCCTTTCAATCATCATCATCCATTTCTTCAATCATTTGGTAGTGATTTTTAGCCGTTGGATCTCTCCTTGGGATCACACAGATTGCCAGCGTGGCAATCCGTTGTGAGGCCTTGTTTTTGTTGTGTGAGAGTACTTAATGCAAAATCCAGCTTTTCTTGTGCTTCTTGCCATAGCCACATGGCTTTTTTGCTTGTGTTAGCCAATAAGAGCTCTTGATTTAACGTAATTAACCCTGGTGTCATGTTGTACTTCACTTGAATAGTTGTTTGTACCCTTCAATTTTGAGAAGCCCTTTGTTTTTTACTGATGGTGAATCGGAGGGGATGAATGAATAGTAACCCATCTTGGCGCCTTTTCTAACTGAAACGGGTAAATAAGATTTAAACTTTGGGCTATTTGCACTTTCAGTCCCTGTGGTTGTGTCTATCAAAGGTTGTTGTGTAAAACCACTTTCAAAAATGGCAACTTAAGTCCCTGTGGTTTAATAAAAGGTAAATGGGCTAGGGTATTGGGCTTTTGGTTATGGGCTTTGTATCCGGGTAGGGATTTTAAGGGTTTAAGGCCCATTTAAGGTTTAAGGGACTATTTGTGTAATTTTTGGAACTTGGGGGACTTAAATGGTAATTTTGGGTTTTTATCTTTTTATAGTTGACTTTGTTTGACCAGGGTTTGACTTTCTTTGATTGAGACTTGACTTTTTCTGGCTTTGGCTTTGAATCTTTGGCTTCTATTGTGCTCTTCCATTTCTCGTGTTCGTGTTTGCCCGTTTTTGGCAGTTTTCTTGTGGTATTTGTCTTATCCATACCTGCATACACAAAATAAAAAAACAAGTACATCTTTGCCATTTTTAGTCTGTTTTGGGTCATTTAGGGTCATTTTTGGTATAAACAAATATGTGTATTTTACACTTATCAGTCTACTTGAGGGCAAGTAGAAGTCAAGTGGGGAGATATTTGATAACATCAAATACTTTATACCTTTTTGTATCAAATTCCCTTAGAAAATTTTCATAATTGTTTGATTTCTGGTTAAAATGTGTACTTAATCACTTTGTGTTTCATCTACAGGAAATTATGAGCATTAGAACAGAATGAAATGGAAATTGGATTAATGATTTTACAAAATGCACTAAGTACGGATTCCAAAAAAAACCTATGACGTAGTTGCTCCATTTGGACAACGCCGTAGCTTAAAGATGGACCAAGGCATAGAAGAAACTACGGCGTAGCCTAGCTCTTTAGCTACGCCATAGTTATCATGAGTCATCCAATGTTATGTGCTTAGGCGTAACTACGGCGTAGTTCACCCTTTTAACTACGCCGTAGTTAAAATTGGCTATTGAAGAAAAGCTGTATCAGCAAACTACGGTGTAGTTCCACACTTATGACTACATCGTACTTAGGTCGAAAAGTATAAATAGAGGCCCATAACTTGCACATTCGTATCATTTAACCAAGAGGAGTTCTCAGAGATCATCTAGGGTTTCCATAGGGCAAGGAATTCGGCCACATTTATCAGTTCAAAGGAGAATCGCTAATTCATTCATAATTTGTATTAATCATTCTATTGATAGTTTGTAAGACAATTATGTTTAATTAATCCATGATCCTTTTCCTTATGTTTTATGTAATTTGTGCTATGAGTGGCTAAGAACCTTAAGTGCAAGCCTTGTTATGATGTTGTTATAGTTTTAATGCTTGTTTCTCGTTAATTTATCATTTTATTAGATATCCTTATTGCCTGTTTGATGATCCCCGAGTTTTGGTAGTATTGAGGGTAGTGTAGATCATGTTAAGCTTTATATTAGGCTTATTAGTTGAATTAAGGTTTAACATGATACTAGAAATAGGTTTACAACTGTTCTTAGTGTATGGATTGCCCAAATCACTACCTGCCGTAATTTAGATACTTATAAAACACGAGAAATTCTTCCTCGAGGGTTTATAGTCGAGAAGTGGGATTATCGACACTAGACATGTATTTAGGATAGTTGTAGGTTAATCACTATCTCGTGATCACGATAGATTAAGATCATAGGGTATATAGGATAGGTTTCGACGTCAAATCAAACCTGTTGATCTTAGAACCACCATTATAAATGGTAAAGTAAACATTGCACTAGGAAACATCATTTTAACTATAACAAAGGAATAACTAGGCTAGTACATTTCTCTCTCTGGTAAATCTTTGCATTTTAATTCCGCATTGCGTTTATTTACTTAAATTCAAATCAAATCATTATTTAACCTGTGACCAATTCAAATTAGTAACTAAAACACATAGCTCTTTGGACGACCTTGGATTTACTAATCCTACACTATACATGACCCGGTTCTCTGCCCGTTAGTTCGTTGTAGACCATAGGTAGTAGAGTTTTATAAATTTAAAACTTGGTAATTAGTTTAAACGATTATACGCATCACTTCTTGTAAGTGAAGCAAGCATCTATGTTTGCCAAACATTTCCTATCACCATGATATTTACCACAAGTGACGCGAGGCCTTCCTGATCCTTATCGATTATCATTGTTATGAAATTGGAAGTCACCATTGGTCATGTTGATCCTTTAGAATCACTTGTTTTCTTGGTTCTTCCTATTCCCTTCATCTAATTTGCGCTTTTCATTCTTTGTTTCATCCATCTTTCCCTCATTCTTTTGTTACATTAAGACATCCTTGTGTTAGGTGCATAAATCGTTCTTCCAAGGTATCCAATATGCTTTGTGGACAATATTCTTCAAGGAAGTAGCCCTTGAAAACTCCTAGGTCATACTCTTAACAGTTTCTAGTCCTAAGGATCATGAAAGTGCCTCTGACCAAAAAGCAAATGTTCCTCGTAACATCTTTGTGTCATATATAACTTTTTGATCTTTTGTGCATTGAATTATTTCAAGCACATTTTCCATGACTATTACCTAATTAGTACTTATGATAGGGTCTCCTTCTTCATGAAATTTAGGTGGTTGACGCCCATAAATTCTTTATAAGACCTACGCTTTTCTGTCATGGGGGTCCTTCTAGATCTTTCGTTACATTGCTCCTCTAGGATAGTAGGTATTGTGGCGCGGATAAGTCTTGCTAGCTCATGAGCCAAATTAGGTTATGTAGTGGTTTACGTATTGTTAGGTGGCCTTGTGCGTGGCCTCCCTCTTCCTTGAATGGTTGTGGATGAGGTAATCATATTAATGGGTTCTATAGGGGTCTCTTCATTGTCACGTCTAAATGCCATATTCTAAAAAAATATATGTAATCTATCATTACGCTATATAAATGTAGTCCTATACGGAGGTACACAAAAACATTTATTCATATCTAAACATACTACTACAAATATATTTATTACATATATTCTTAGTACTACCATGCATCGTTACACATATTTTATCCGATATGTGTTTTATTTTTCTTATTGATAAAAGTCGCAAGATTCGAGGGTACATCTTGGTGTGGGGTCCTTCTCAAGGTTTAGGGGATTTTATGTTAGTGTTTGGTTTGAGGAGGGTTCTCATTTATCATATTTTGTAAACGCAAGTTCTCTCCTTCCACAACACATATCTGTTTTCATACTTTGAACAATTCTCGATGGCCCACATCTTGTTCTTTCTATTATATTCCTTCAGTCTGTCCTGGCCATCTCTAGTTGTGCTTGGTGTTGAGTTATTTGATCTGCGTGGTTAGCGACCCTTATTTAATATTCGTCAAGATCCTCTAATATGGTACGGTATGTCTCGAGGCTTAGGATTACCAAGTCAAGGGTCGTATCATCTATTGTTACATCTGACTTAGCATATTCTTCAATAGGTTGTTGGAACACATGTCCATCCCACTCGAGAACGTCCCAAGGGAAAGGGGCATGAAAATTTATATTCCCCCTGACCTCATCGTCTTCAACTTCCATGTCGAATCCCAAAGCCTCATATACGTGTATTTCTTCGACACGAATTTCTACGGGCTCTTCTTGTTAGTTTTCTTCATGTATTTCCTCATGGTGTTTAGTTGGGTTCTCTTTTGGGTTCTCTTTTGGTTCCTCTTTTGGGTTCTCTTCTAGTTCTTCTTTAGCTTCTCCTAGACCATACCCGACTAACTCTCAAGGTATTACATTAGTTGACAGTGAGTTTTCCTGTTATTCCTCAATCCACCCGCAACTTGAACTTATTACCCTAGATATGTTAGCTCTAGTGTCACGGTTGATCATCTGCGAAACAGGTAAGTATCTTCTAAAATTATGTATAGGTGTTGTTTTCAGGGTGTTATATCAAGAATGTCATATCTTATATTAATAGTATTAAATTTATGAAATTGTAGAAATATAATTATTATATAAAAATAACATTAGGATGCTAACATATAATTTAGTTTAAGATTAAGTACTGTTGTTAGTACTTAATTCGCTTAAACTATGGCTCTGATACCACATGTAATACCATCAAATTTTAGTGCTTTAAATTTTGAGTAATTTATAGCATGAAATGTGGGGAGGAGTTTGATAACATCTAGACTTGTGGTACAGAACATAATATATTACAAAAAGAGTGTCGCGTTCGTTAGAACTTATTGAAATGTGAACGTTAAATAAAATACATTAAAAGACAAATAAAGAAGGAAATATTCAACAATGTACATTCAAACTTATTATTTAAACTACTCTTCCACCATCTAATTTGTATTACTTATTCATGCTTCGTAACATGAGTGTAAAAATGTAAGAGTGAGCAACAACGCCCAACAAGTAGCTATACACAAGGGTAGGAATATTTATGCAAATGGATAATGGAATTAAATAAATTTTTTATTTGTTAAACAGAGCGTAAATTAAAACGTGTGAGTCATATGAGCATAAATAAACATGACTCTATTTTCAAGTTGAAACATAACACATAACATTTCAAATAATAAACCTCAATATATTCTTTACCCAAAAATTTTATGTAAGGGCAACATCACTTCCATTGCTTACGTGAGTGTGTTCAAATGCTCCCTTGCAATATACGTAATTTAATAGGAATGAAATCATTCAGTCATTCATACATCATATTCTCAGGAGCATCACATATCATTTCTGACCATACACATAATTATCCTTGTTTATGGATGTTAGGCCCATTCAGTGCCTAATGATCTTTCACTTAGATTTGAATAAAAGATATCCTAAGTGTTGAATAACCTTTCACATTCAAAGGTCATTGAGTGAACAGTCACTCAGTGAGTTGCCTTCAAGTTTCTCAGCCTGTCTACAAAAAAGACTCTAGCATTCAGTGAGGCGATTCTTAGTGAATGAAACCTTAGTCAAATAAGAAGGTGATGGGTTCGGTGAGTTGTGACAATAGACTTACTGAACCTTATACGATCTCTAACAACTAGAAGACCCTGAAGACAAGAGACTGAAGAATAGACGGGAAAGTTTTAAATGGATAAGTCCAAGCTCTTATCCACCTGAAGTCAAACTATCCTGAATAGGATATAAAGACAAGGTTAGTGTCAGCACTGACCTTAGAAAGTATGTTTGTCCTATAATTAGATTAGAAATTTAATAAAGACAAAGCTGTACAATATGTACTAGCCTATCAGCATTGGGACATGCACTTATCACCCATGTGGGTACTACCTTACCTAAGTAGTATAAATAGAAACTCTTGTAAATATAAGTAGGTTAAGTTTGTGCATTCAAAGTTATATCTTTCAAAAACACCTACTCCTCCAATATCTACTAAGTCCCTGAGCAAGCTTAATTGGTTAGCATAGTAGTCAGCTTTGCATAACACTTTAAGTTTATGCAAAGTTGTTAGTTAGGAAATCACACATACACATATTGTCATTCAATCCCAATTGTAGTTCTGCATACAGTGTGGTATAATTCTTAATAAATATAAGAGTTGAACGTTGAAAACTAGTTTTGTGTTCTTTAGTGTTTTATCCTTATTACTTGTCAAAACTGATTTTCTTTACATTACTACAAGCCATGATTTATTTATCTTAACTTTCTAGTTTTAGGTCATTAACTCAAAGGGAATAACAAGTGGTATCAGAGTAGAAGGTTTATAAAACTCTTTTAAATCTGCTTTAAGTTTTTAATAAATCCTAAATGGCTGCTGTAAGTAATTTAATCGAGCTCATAGACAAAAAGGGAGGCAGCTACTCTGCTGTTGCTCCTCGTCTATAGCCTAGAAAATTCAACAAATGGAAAAAGCTTATGCGTTGCTATTTGAAGAGAATGGAACCCTATTACATTCAATGTATTAAGGATGGTCCATTCAAACCGAAAAAAATTGAAGGTGATAATAAACCTGAGTCCCAATAGACCCTAGAAGAGAGGAGGGTGGTCAATCAAGACTAACCCCTTAAAAGCATCATTATATCATGTATACCAGATGATATAATGAAGTCAGTCATTAGCTGTAAGACAGCTAAAGGTACTTGCACTCACTTGGTTTACAGCTTTGAAGGTCCCTCTAATACCAAGGAAAATAGGATCATGGATCTAAAACTTGACTATCAAACTTTCAAAGCAAAATCCTCTAAGACTCTCTCACAGACCTATACCCATTACAAAACCCTGCTCAACGAGCTTGCTAATAATGATGTGACATTATCTAAGCACGAAATCAATGTTGGTTTCGTGAACAGTCTCCCTGAGAAGTGGCTCAGCTTCTCTTAGGGACTTAGAAATGCAAATCACACTCAGACCCTTGACCTTGTAGAAATCTATGGAAGGCTTGTCTAGGAAGAATATCTAATCTCTAGGAGATATTCTAACACCAAAAAGGACTTAATCACTACTCCCTTAGACTCTCCTATGTTAACTGTCTTCTTTTCTAACAACATTGTGCAGGATTTTAAAGAAAATTCTGATGAGGCTGATGAGAGATCTTGTGATGAGTACCTCAGAGATCTTGAATTAGAATTTCATGAGAGGGCCCTTTTGGCAAATTCAAAATGTTTTATTAAAAGGAAAAACAACTTTTCTATTCAAAAAGCAAATGAGGACACTAAATATTACAAATGTGGAAAAAGGTCATTTTGTAAGAGATTGCTTTTCTAAAACATCTGAACCATCTTATAAATCTCCTATGTCATCCTCAGGGTCAAAAGGTTTTCAACCTAAATTTGTACCAAAACTTATTCAGTCCTCTCAACGTACTCAAAGCAGTCAAAATGAACCAAAAGTTCAAAAGGATTATAAGGCTGAATATAAGAAGATGAAAGCCAAGCTTTCTCTCCTTGAGGCTAGTTCCTGTACTTCTCAGTCCTTAAAACCCTTTTAGTCAAAGAAAAAAGGCTTAGTTGCTGAAATGTTTGATTGGGATAAGCAAAAAGTATTTGACGAAAAGGAGGAGATAAGGGTTCAGGTACTTATGGCTATTGTCGATGATGAACTCTCTGAGGGAAAGAATCATGCACACAATGGTGAATGGATATACATCACCATGAAAAAGGTAAATATCCTTCTTTCTATGGATGAGGACTCAGATTGGCAAAATTATCTCAAATATATCAACATTGACCTAAAGTATGTTGAAGAGCAAAGATTAAATTTGTTATCTAAATATAACAAAATTGTTTTTGAATTAAATAAGTGTAGAGATGATCTACTAGTCTTAAAACAAGCAAAGCTTGAGGCTGTCGCTTTTCAAATTCAAAACACTGAACTTACAAAGTTAAATCATGCTCTTCAAGATCAACTTAAGAAAGAAAGGTCAATGAGAAATGGTTAAATAGCTCTAATAAAGTAAGTCAATGTATTAGTGGGCAAATACCAAACCAAAAGAAGAAATTCTTGGTGGTGAAATGCTCACTGAATCATCATCCAAAAATGATGGTAAGAAAAATCCTTTCATACCTACCTCTTTAGATTATGACCTTGAAATAGTCCCAAAATCCAAAGATTGGGTTAAGAGACTTGATGACATCAAATAACGTCACTTTTATAACATCATTTATCTCATGTTTCTTACCTATTTCATATAATTATTGCATGTATTGATACTTAATCGTTTATATTTGAGATTTGCAGTAATTATGAAGTACTTTGTGAAGATTAGCTAAAAGGCACGCATTATGGAGCTAAAACGAAGAAATCTAAAAAAACTATTCTGACTGAATATACGCCGTATCCATCAAGGAAGATACGACGTATATGTGCCTACACTTCATAAGAAACCACGAAGACCTATACGCCGTATCTAGAAGATATCATACGCCGTATCCAAAGATATAGTTAATGAAGATTCTGAAAGATATTGAATATGGTCCCTACTCCAAGAAACTCTCTATACGTCGTATTGACTTTGACCAATATGGTGTATCGACCCTATTCCAGACATTATAAATAAAAAACCTAAAACGAGTTTTAGGTGTGGTTGATCATATTTTTGATACCCTAACCATAAAAGTTAATTTTTAGAAGACAAGAAAAGCAGAAGAGGTTAAGAAAAGCTTCTAATTCCATCGAAAACACCTTGTAATCACCTATACTCTAATAATCATTTGATTTTTGGTATCATTCGTTTAACTCGGTTAGTTTACCTTGGTTGATTTGATTATTGTTCTTGTATTAATTATAATGGTTAAAGGATAATACCTTTGGGTATTAGCCATGTTTATAAAGATTTAAATGTTTGGTTTGTTTATATCAATTGCTTAATTTATCGTTGGTTGTTGATTATGTTTATCAATTCATATTTGTTTATGTGCTTATGTATGCGACCTATCAATCAACTGGATCTAGGAATGAAAAATATATAGCTAGCTAGATGCTAGGATGGCTCTCCATATCCATAATTTATATATATAGAATAATAGGATCACAAATATTGACCTACTTTACCAATTTTTTAAGGGAATAAGTTGTTCTAGCAGGTAACCTAGTATAACGTTCTGCTTCCTTTGGTAAATACTCAGACAGTGGACTACGAGTATATAAAGAGCCGTTAAGCAATAAGTGGGTAATGTCTCCTTGAGCTAGGGTTTAATAAGATCACCATTATTAATCTCCTAAGATAGATTATAATCAGCAAACAGGATGCTTTATGCGGATGCGTTTAATTGTGACATAATTCTACATGTCTATGTTTTAGGAAGAAGTACCGCCTAAATCTTGGAATGATATGCCACCTCGAAATAAGCACTCATTGTACTAAAATAAACAAACATGCATTTTAATTGGATTAATCATGGTTAATACAGTTTTATTATAATTGGCTAGACCGCTCTTCTATCTTTTGATTATCTGCTTGCGTGTGTTATTGTGTTTTAAATTGATTTAAGTCACCAGCAAACCTGTGCTAGTCTCTCAGACCGAAAACCACCCTTAATCCGTTAGAATTAGGTTTAGGTTTAACATAGTTTAATTTACCTTAATTTAGTTAACCAAAATATTGGTAGAACTAAAAGATTAACGCTCTCGCTTTTAGTGATCGACACCCTACTTACCAACGAAGCTACATCTGATCGGGTATACTGCTTGGTAGTGTTGTTTTAGGTATAGTCGCTAAAATATAAATGTAAAACTTGATAATAAATAATACATACACTTAACGACACGTCAACTTTTTGGCACCGTTGCCGGGGAGTGAAGTTGTTTAATCTTTATTTTTATTTAATATTTTGGTTTTAACCCTAGATTAACTTAACTCCTAAAATTCATGTAATTTAGATTAGTGTAAAATTCTGTTTATTTATTCTTGTTTGCTTGTGTATTTGTTTGTTTTGTTTGCTTTATTGTTTTCTGTACACAGTTCTGGTCGATAACCTGATACGACATATTCACTTTAATTGAATACGGCGTATCTAACTTTCTTAAACCAATACATCTTATCTCATTTAGCAGACTAATACAGCGTATTCAGATAAATTAAATACGGCGTATCGATCACCAGATATAAAATCAAAAACAGATTCTTTGTATTTGATTTTCGAGCTTGATTTTCTATATTATCTTTCTTTCGAGCAAATCCTGCTGATATTTTTGCCTTTGTTACAGATTGTACTAATCAGAGTGAGTAGATTGAAGAGGTAATGGCAGAAATTAAGGCGAAAACAACTATGGAAGAATTCATGACTAAAAACTGAGAAAATTATTATTCAGGGATCACTAGTATTACGGTTAATGGTAAGGCTGCTTATGAATTAAAAAGAAGATTCCTTGATGATTTGCATGAAAATGCTTTTAGTGGAACTAATGAAGAAGACACGGTCAAACATATCGAATACTTCCTTAAAATTACTGACCCTATTGACCTGCCCAATGTAAATCATGAGCAACTTAGGATTGCTGTTTCTCGATCTCATTAGCTGGAAATGCAAGCAAATGGTTTGATGAATTTAAAGGCTCAATTACTACTTGGTGGATTTGACTGAATTTTTTTTGGGAAATACAACCTGCCTTCTTATACTTGTAAAATTGTTGGGACAGAAGCAAAGTGGGATCCAACTAATACTATGTTTGAAAAAGGGTTGGCTTTGAAATTTGCTAACCATATGCTGATGGATCCATTCACCAAGAATGCTTTATGGGATTTTTTGAAAAAGGTTGATGATCAAGAAGTACTTACTAGTGAGGGGTTTTTCTGATCTTGAGAAAGCTAATAATGATGATGAATACAAAATCATTGAAATTAGGATAGAAACCAACTTGTTCGACTACGAAACAACGTTGTGCACAAAATTCATGAGTTCAATTATCTTCTTAAAATTGATACGAAATTATTTACTCAAGATATTGAAAGAACTAAGACTTATGAAGATTATAAGAACGAATGGAATAATGAAGTTGATGAACCATGGTCTAAAAATGGAGTAACATATGAAATATGTGATCATATTTGCGAACCTTTCCGTTTCAAGAATGGGAAAGCTAAATGGGCCACTTGTAATTCAAATAATGAAGGATTTTTTAATGGTGGAGAATTACCGGGGATGGTTAGAGTTGGTTACATGACCTACTTTCAAGATTATGAATGGTATGATGATTTGACGAATAACAGTTTGAAAGAAGAAGCCTTGAAGCAAAAAGCCATTTATGAAAAGTCATGGGAAGATGCAACTCAAAGTGTAATAATTTTTTGCGCATGGTTAAAAAGATGTTTTAGAAACTTTCACGAGCTTGATTATGAGCTCTTGGTAAAACTTGAGGAATGTTGGTGGAAAATAAATGATCATGAATGCTCTCCATTTGCTAATTGGAGGGATCACATACGTGGACCATACGCAAACATCAATACTCCTTATAATCCTTATCTTGATGGTAGGAATGGTAGAGCAAGCCACGATAGTGATATTCAGGAAAAGGAGGAACAACACGAAGAGGGACGATGTGATTTGTTTGATGATCCCGCTCAAGAACCACCGGTTTGCAAGATTAGAAGGTTTGAGATGATCAAGTATTCATTTGGACAGGAAGAAGAGTATGTTGCTATAAAGGAATATGAGTATGATGATTTGACAAGAACCAATGAAGATGCATGTCACGCTTACCAATAGATATTTCGTAACATGGACGAAGGATGGTTGGTGACAAGGGCGGAATAAAGAAGAGCTGAAGGAAAGTCTAACTTAAAGACTTCACTGTAAACAAAAGTGCTTCCCGGGAGACAACCCGGCTGTTTTTAATTATTTTTATCGAGTCTGTCTTCCCAGATATCAATACGGCTTATCCGCCCCACCCATACGGCATATTGAGTGTCTGGACGTTATCCAGTCTTTTAATTTTCTACATATTAAAAACATTATTGTCAGTTCAGTCTATACGGCATATTCATTATATGATACGACGTATTTGGCAGACTAACCAGTACTCAGATACTTTTTACAGGTTTCATACGGCATATCCTGGTTTTGGGATACGACGTATCGACTTCCCCTATAGTTTTTGGGTTTTATTTTTTATTTTTATTAACCATAGAATACTCGAGATAGGATTGCATGGTTTTCTTATATCTTACACAGGACCTCACTGGAAAGAAATCGACAACGTTGATGGAGTATCTATAATCTGGAATCTAATGTGTGTTATAGTCATGCTAGGATTCAATCCTACACTTACAACACACATTCTTGCTCATAAACTCAACATGGAGAATCATACCGAGCAAATATCAGGGGAGTTTCTCGTTCTAATTATTTTATTTCCTGTTTTTAACTATTATGTTTATACAATGAGGGCGTTGTATAATTTAAGTGGGGGAGGAGAATTAGAACGCTACTTGTCCTATTTTTCACATTAATATGCTTAAATTAAAAAAAAATTGAGCATACTTTTGTGAAATTACTAGTTAAATAACCTGCACACAAAACCCTTATTAGATATTGTGAGGATTCAGCCTTATCCGTTTCTGAATATTTACCAAAATCCTACAAAAATATGAGTGTGTCGGTGTTGTTGTAGACTTTAGAACTTGGCTTGGTATATCTATTCGAGACCACAATAATGAGTATTATGGATTTAATTGGAGTAACTTGTTTAAATTGGTAAATTTCTAGGATTACACCCCAAAAGCCTATATATGTTGTGTTATTAACTAACCACATTGGTTAGTTAACCCCTGTATAAACCCTTTGTTTACTCTAAATTCTCATAGTAAGATTCCCCTAGAATAACCTGTTTAACCATTCTTGTTTTCACCAACTATTTATTTCATTACACCTTAGCCTACCCTGTTAGATT
Source organism: Tanacetum coccineum (assembly GCA_026074375.1). Lineage (NCBI taxonomy): Eukaryota > Viridiplantae > Streptophyta > Magnoliopsida > Asterales > Asteraceae > Tanacetum > Tanacetum coccineum. The sequence continues at coordinate 111,920 of BQNB010001020.1, forward strand.
AAGTCCATTTAGCAGTTGCTAGTTGCTTTAATGTAAAGTATGTATTTCTTGTGTCTTGTGTCATTTTCTATCTTTGGTATGGTTGGGAAAATTACACATTGAAATGGGAATGTAAAAGTAGTTAAACTCATGTATTCTAACTACTTTCACAATTATTTTAAATTCTGAGAACGAAGAATTATGGAAGAAATTATCCAGAGCTATTATGATAGTGAAGATGGTGAAATTACACCGAGGATTGTAGTATATTTTGGTTTGTTTAAAAAATGGAAAAATAAGAAAATCGCTGCAAAAAAAGAGGAGGAAATTATGAAGATAGTCGGTTCGTTAAAGCTTAAACCGATGGTATTATTTGATGGATCAATTATTGGTTGATACGTGTTATTAATCAACGATGTAAAGTTTTCTATAAAGGGGTAGATATCGCCACTTATTTCTATAAAAGTATGTATAGTATGGATGATTGGGAGTTGACCGTTATGGGAACGCCAACTTAGGGTTGTCTTTATTTATCTTTGATCGAAGACGTTTTTCGAGTCTGTTTTGTATCTACTAAACATGGAGTAGTCCACGATTTGTGTCTTTATCATGGCTTCGGTCAGGAAGGTTGTTAGGAATCAAGAAAAGAATCGGTCACTTCCAAAGTTGTAATAGTATATCTCGTAGCATAATATTTGGAAACTTACCAAGCTAACTGGGTCAACATAAGGCTTCCTTATGTTGACCGGCCCTATGCAAGGTAAAAATACCCCTCTCCATGCCTTGGAGAGGGTTGGTTGTTCATTTGGTTATTCATAATATTAGATTTTCCTTTCTTTCTGTCACTAAGTGCTACAACCCTCCCTTCTCTCTCTAAACTTTCTATCTTAATTAGTTGTTAAGTGATTTGATACTTCTACAATTGGTATCAGTCACCATGGGGTGATATCGTGAGCTTGTGTGCGTTTATATCTTGGTTAGATCATTAGTTTTAGTTCCTCTTTGGTTATCGTATGCTTAGGAATTCAAACCCGGATTTTTGTGCTTAAAAGTGTTAAAGTTTGTGTTTTTAAGCAAGATATAGGCCTAAGATAACTAGTTGTGCAATAAAAATCAAGGTTAAACGTCAAAAAGGGTGAGTTTTTGTAAAAGGTACTTTTTATTTCAATGAAGCGAAATATGTTATGAAGGTAGCAAAACATGTTTTGAATACAGTGAAATATGTACTGCAGCAAAATATGTAAGTGAAATATGTTGTGTAGCGAAATATGATAGGTTGACTTCAAGCGAAATACGTCATTTCTAGGAAACGAAACTCTGCTTAATTTTTCTTAGGACAAGCAAAGTATGTCTAAGCGAAATATGATCTCAAGCGAAATATGTTTCTAAGCGATTTATGACAGGTTGCTAGTTCAAGCGAAATACATAGTTGTGTAAAACGAAACTATGTTCAATTATTCATATTCAAGCGAAACATTACCTTTGTCATATTCAAGCGAAACATTACATCAGTCACAAAAAGATTTTATTTTCTACGGTTTGTCTTACTTTGTAAAATCCAGCGAAATACATGGATTTCTAGGTTTTAGTGAAGATTTGTAAAATCCCGTGGAATATCAATCTTATTCACCAACAACAATAACTCTTAACACAATCCTCCTTTATCACTGTTCGATCACTTTTTAATCATTTTACTTTTCAATTAATTCAAGATGACTACTTTAGAAGAACGCATCATTGTTGTTGCAGCTGAGAACCGTCCTCTAATGCTTGAAAAGTAAATGTATGATTCATGGGCAAGTCGTATACGTCTATTCATCAAAGGGAAGAAAAATGGTAGGATGATGCTTGATTTAATCGATAATGGTCCATTGGTTTATCCAACTGTTGAAGAAAATGTGCAAACTAGACCTAAGAAATACTCTTAACTCACCGAAGCACAACTTCAAGATGATTGTGACGCTCAAGCAACGAAAATAATTCTTCACGGTCTTCCACCGGATGTGTATGCACTTGTTAACCAGTGATGACATAAATAACGTCTATTTTATAGCATCATTTATCCCATGTTATTAACCCATTTTGTATAGTTATTGCAAAGAATTGTTACTTAATCGTTTATATTTGAGAATTGCAGTAATTATGGAGTAATTGGTGAAAGATAGCAAAAGGCGCGCATTCTAGAGCTTAAATGAAGATATTTTGAAGATTACTATTCCGAAGTCCAATACGCCGTATCCATCAAGGAAGATACGGTGTATCCGTGCCTGCACTCACCAAAGACCACAGAAGGATAAAGCTCAATACGCTATATCCAGAGAGGCTCAATATGTCGTATTCAAAATATGGAATCAATATAATATTTTGGAAGATATCAAGCATGATCCCTACTCTAAGAAATCCCTAATACGTCGTATCCAACCGACTTCCAGACCTTATAAATAGAAAACTCAAAAATGAGTTTTAAAATAGAAAACTCAAAAATAAGTTTTAAGTGTGCTAAATCATATTCTCGATATCTAAAGCATAAAAGTCGATTTTCAGAGGAGAAAAAGAGCAAAAGAGGTCGAGCAACGTTATCAATTCCATAAAAGACATCGTGTAATTCCATATACTTTAGTAATTGTTCAGTTTTTGGTTTCATTCGTTAACTCGGTTAGTTTACCTTTGCTAAATAATTGCTTTTGTATTTATTATGATGTTTGAAGGCTAATATCTTCGGGTATTAGCCATTATTATGAAGATCTGAATGTTTGGTATTTGTTTATCTTGATTTCTTGATTTATTGTTGTATGCTTGTTTATGTTTATTAATTAATACTTGTTTACGCGCTTTTGTATGCGACCTATCATTCAACTGGATCTAGTAGAGCGGACCAAGTAGATCTAGAGTTCAGGATAGCTCTCCATATAGTAATTTATACATCTAGAATTATAGTTACACAAATATTGTCGTTCTAAGTCTGTGTCGCGTAGGGGGATACGCTGCGGGCTTGTGGGATGACTCGATAATAAGGATATTGCCAATTGGTTATCGATCGTGTTGATAGTACTAGCAGGGTGACCTAAATATTCAACATAGTAACGTTCAAGATTCCATTGTTGATAGGTTGGACAGGGACTACTAGTGTATATAATTGACATTTCGATATAAAGAGTGTAAGTGGGTAAAGTCTCTATAAGCTAGGGTTTAACAAGATCACCATTGCTTTAATCCCTAAGATAGATTATAATCAGCAAATAAGGATGCTTTATGTGGATGCTTTAATTATGACAGAATTAATGTTTCTAGGTCTTAGGATGATGTAATGCCTAAGTCTTAAGAATGATATGCCACCTCGAGAGAAGAAATCATTGCACTTAATAAACAAACCAACTTTCTAATCGAATTAATAATGGTTAATACAGTTTTCTTATATAAGGTTTGACCGCTCTTTCATCTTTTGTTAATTGATTGCGTGGGTAAAAGTGCCTTGAATTGATTGTAGTCACCAACCAAACCATGCCAGTCTCTCAGGCTGAAAACTCCTTTTTCCCGTTAGAATTAGGATTTAGACTAACATAGGTTTAACATAGATTTAGAATAGAATAAAATTAACATAGGTTAGATAACCAAGATATTAATTAAATTGATAGATTTAACCTCGCTTCAAGTGTTCGACACCCTACTTACCACGAAACTACTACCGATCAGGTACACTGCCCGTTAAAGTGTTGTTTTTGGTTTAGTCAGCAAAATATAAATTTAAAACTTGAATTAATAAAATATACACCACACAACGACACATCAAGTTTTTAGCGTCGCTGTCGGGGACAATTTTTACCCAATTTTAAAACCTCAATACGGCGTATTCATTAAATTGAATATGGAGTATTGATGAGAATGGGATCCTGAATCTTAAATCCCATACGCCGTTTTGACTAAAAATCTATACGGCGTATTGAAATGTTGATCCTTATACGGCGTATCCATTTTTTTAAATACGCCATATCCACCCTCAGGATAGAAGGTTTTAAATTCTATAATCTTTGTGCTTTCTGTCATTAATTTTGCAGATATGGCACCCTTACCACCACGTGAGCAGAGACACCCATTTCTCAGGTACCAGGGTCTTGAGTATTCTAATGCTGATATTGCTGACTTCGAGGAGAGATTGGAGAGGATATACAGTCGAGAGATACACAGGGTTCAGGTTGTGGATTTTCAGTGGATGCCCGAGCTTATGAGGGACAGTTTGTTTGCTAGGATGGCGATGGAGCACCGTGATGATGTCGGTGTAGTAGTGTTTACTAGTCTGGCTTGGGGGAGGCTGTTTGGTACTAGGGGACCACTAGTTTGGGAGTTCATTCTGGAGTTCCTTAGCACGCTCAGATTTAGAGAGGTATTACTTGACTTGGATGTTCTTGATACTATTCAGTTTCAGTTAGGCGGAGCCTGGAGACGATTGAGATGGAGGCAGTTTATTTAGGCCTTGGGATTACATACCGGGGAGGAGATGGAGTCCCTCGGGTTTACTAGATACTGGAGTAAGAGTGAGAGGATGATCCTCGGGAAGGGGGATATACATAACTATTGGAGGAGTATTTCTTCTGACAGAGATTTCTTAGGACCTCCCCTTCCTACACTTTGATTAGGGATCCGGTATTAAGACTTTGCCATAGGATGATGGCACACAGTATTGCTGGGAGGAGTCAGGCACCTGAAAAGGTGACCGTGACTGATTTGTTTTACTTGAGAGGGTTGGATGTTGGATCGGTCAACATCCCTTACTTGCTAGCCCGATATCTGAGAAGGTTTGCCACTGGGAGGAAGAGCGGGGCTCATATTTCTAGTGGGCAGTTTGTAGCTCGATTGGCTGAGCATTTTGGACTCCTGACTGCGGAGATACTTGGAGGATTAATGGTTATTGCCCCGGAGCTTCTGATTATTGATATAGCTGAGCTAGTGAGGCTGCAGATTTGTGCACAATTTGATGATACTTGGGCTTGGGTAGCTATGGGACCAAAGAGGCAGCCCGATGCTGTGGTTGGTGCCCATGCAGTCGCTAAGGATGCTCCTGTTGCTGATGAGGGTGACCAGGCTGTTCCGGCACCCGTGCAGGCACCTCAGCAACTACCACCACCACCTCCATCTATTGCCAAGACCATGCCACAGAGGATGGCGAGATTAGAGGAGGACGTGCATGAGATTTGTGGGCCATTGACTGAGCAGCGCGAGGTTATTGATGCAATGGCTCGTGATTTTTCTAGGTTTAGTACATGGGCTGTTACTAGGCTCGCACGGATGATGGATAGGGCAGGAGTTGCCTACATGCCATATTCTGAGACCTATGTACCTTATCAAAGACGCCGAGTTAGACAGAGGACCGGTGAGGCCAACACCTCCGCAGCTCAGGAGGACCCACAGCAGCCAAACCCATGATCCTTACTACCTTTATCTTTTGTCTATATCTGTACATTTATTATTATTCATGTCATGATGTATCTAACTATTAAACATATTCCTATATTTTTTCATATATATCATGATATAACGTTTTGATTTATTTGTATGTGATAAAATCAAGCCTGGAAATAAGTTCAGCATCATAGTTCATGATACGAAACCAAGCAGGTCATTCACACTCAATGCAAGCATGGACAAGAGAGACGATTTCAAATGTGTGGAAGCTAAAGAAAAGTATAACTTAAAGACTTCGCTATAAACAAAAGTGCTTCCCGAGAGACAACCCGGATTGTTATTTAGTTTTGTTATCGAGTCTGTCTTCCCAGACATCAATACGGCGTATCCGCCCCATACCATACGGAGTATTGAATATCTGGAGGTTATCAGTCTTTATTTTATTGCACTTTAAAAACATTATTGTCAGTTATGGAAATACGGTGTATTCATTAATCTGATACGCCGTATTCACCAAATTAACCCGTAATTAGTTTGTTTAGTTTAGTTTAAATTAACCGTAGATACCAAGATAGAAATGCACCTATTTTTTGTATATATTTTTACAGGACCTCGAGAAAGAAATATCGATGAAGTTGGTGGAATATATATTTTCTGGAATTCAATGTGTGTGCTGTTCGTGCTAGGATTCAGACACTTTTCCAGCACACAATCTCGCTCATAAACGCAACTTGGAGAATCTATCGAGAAAATATCAGGGGAGTTTCTTATTCTAATTCTTTTTAAATTCCCGTATTTAATGTTTTATATATACAACGAGGACGTTGTATAATTCAAGTGGGGGTGAAATTAGAATGTTTACTTGTCCTATTTTTCATACTAAAATGCTTAAATTATGCTCAAATTAAAAAAAAAATTCAAGCATACTTTTGTGAAATTACATGTTACATAACCCGCACACAATAACCCTTGTTAGATATTGTGAGGATTTAGCCTTTTCGTTTCCAAATGTTTACCCAAATTCCACAAAATATAAGTGTGCCAGTGATGTTGTAGACTTTAGAACTTGGATTGGTATATCACTCGAGACCACAGTGATGAGTACTATGGATTTAAATGGAGTAACTTGTTTAAATTGGTAAATTTTAGGATTACACCCAAATCGCCTTTACATGTTGCTTATTAACTAACTACATCAGTTAGTTAACCTCCCGTTTAAACCTTTTTCCACTCTCATCTTTAGAGTAATGATCCTTTAGAACAACCCGTAGAGCCAATCCTTTAGGAAATTACACCAACTATTTGTTTCGTTACACCCTTACACCTTAACCTACCCTGTTAGATTAAGTTTAATTTACAGTTGCTAGTTGCTTAAAGTGTTAAGTTTGTATTTCTCGAGTCTTGTGTCATTTTCTATCTTTGGTGCGGTTGGAAATTTGCACATTGCAAATGGGAATGTATATTAGTAGTCAAAACTTATGCGATTTTACTACCGTCACAATTATTGGTGAATCCGAAAAATGAAGGAACTATCGAAGAAATTATCCGGAATTATTATGATCGTGAAGATGGTGAAACTACACCGAGATTTGAAGAATAGTTAGCAAAAAAATCAAAAAAATGAGAAAAAATACAAAAAGAGAGAGAAAGAAAGTTTGAAGATAATTGTTTCGCAAAGAGCATAACCGAAGGAATTACATGAAGGATCGATTATTCGTTGATACGTCTAAAAAATCAACGATGTAGAGAATTGTACAAAGTGGAAGTGGAAAATATCGCCATTTACCTTGTAGAGTATGTAAAGTTTTGGGATGAGTGGGAAGTTTATCGTTACGAGAACGCCAACTTAGGTTGTTGTTTTTGATCTATGGCCAAGACGTTGTAAATAGTTGTGTCTTTATCATGGTAACGGTCAGGAAAAAGTGTTTAGCAACTTGTATATTAGTCTTAATCTATTTGTTTCTTTATTTTTATTTAACAACAATTTACTTCCCTCTCACCTAATGATTAGCCGATGGTTTTACGCGAATGAGGACTTGTTCGAGCGTTCATGTCTATTCTGTTGCCATGTATGCATGTCTTAGCTGCCTCGTTGGTTTACGACTTTTGGTGAAAGTTAGAAGGTTCCTACCCTATATCATTCTTCATCCTAACCGTTGGTTAAATTTGAATGAGGATGTGATCGAACACACATGTCTATTTCATCGTTACGGCCATGTATGTGTGCTTCAGCTGCCTTATTGGAGTGGTACTTCTGGTGAAATATTGTAGATTGATCAACCGTACCCCTTTCCATACAACAAACCCATATTTACCTTTATAAACTTGTTACTCCTTGGCTTTAGTGGTGGAGATGTGTATCCTTGCCAAGCTTATGATAGAATAATCGTCACGACCGAACAATTGAGCAAATTAGTTACATGTTACCACATAGATTAGTTGAGTGATTTGAGTGTTTTTATCTTCCTATTTTGTGAGGTGTTTAGTTGTGTACTTGTAATAGATCAAATAAATCAATAAGTGCTTTACGGAAAAAATATCGCTTAGGGATACATTTTTACAAAACTTCTAAAGGCTACTTGGGACAAGTAGGATTTCAAGTGGGTGATATTTGATGACTATAAAATTACGTCTATTTTATAGCAATCATTTATCCAATGTTATTAAACCATTTTGCTATAGTTATTGGCAAAGAATTGTTAATTAATCGTTTATCTTTGGTGAATTGCAGTAATTATGGAGTATTTAGTGAAAAGTAGCAAAGGCCGGCATTCTAGACACCCCTCAAATAAGATTATTATCTTGAAGATTAACTCTTTCTAGAAGACCAATTACCCCGCCGTATCCATAAGGAAGATACGGCGTGTCCGTGCCTGCACTCACCAAAGACCACAGAAGGATAAAGCTCAATATGCCGTATCCAGAGAGACTCAATACGCCGTATTCAAAATATGGAATCAATATAATATTCTGGAAGATATCAAGCGTGGTCCCTACTCCAAGAAAGCCCTAATACGCCGTATAACAACACTTGGATCGCAGTATCACAACCGACTTCTACTTATAAATAGAAAACTCAAAAAATGAGTTTTAGTGTTGCTAAATTCTTATTTCTTGATAACTAAACAATAAAAAGTCCGATGTTTATAGGAGAAAAATGAGAAGAAGAGGTCGAGAAACGTTATACTAAAAAAATTCCATAGAATACATCGTGTAATTCCATATACTTTAGTAATCGTTCAGTTTTTGGTATCATTCGTTACTCAGGTTAGTTTACCTTGGTAAATATTTTGCTTTTGTATTTATTATGACCTTTAAAGGTTAATACCTTAGGGTATTAGCCATTATTATAAAGATCTGAATGTTTGGTATTTGTTTATCTTGATTTCTTGATTTATTGTTGTATGCTTGTTTATGTTTATCAATTAATACTTGTTTATGCGCTTTTGTATACGAATATCATTCAATCTGATCTAGTGAAGCTGACCAAGTAGATCTAGAGTTCGGGTAGCTTCTCCATTATAGTAATTTTACATCTAGAATTATAGTTACACAAATATTATCGTTCTAAGTCTGTGTCTAGGATAAACTTCGAGCTTAACTAGTTAATTGGATATTACCAATTGTTTATTGATCGTGTTGACTAGCAGGTGACCTAGATAATTCAATAAGTAACGTTATGATTCCATTGGATAGTTGGACAAGTGACTCTGTGTATAAATTGTCATCTATGCGGTAAGTGGGTAAAGTCTTATAAGATAGCGGTGTTAACTTGATCCATTGCTTTAATCTCTAAGATCCGATTATAATCCAGCAAATAGGGATGTTTATGCGGATGCTTTAATTATGACAGAATTAATGTTTCTAGGTCTCAGGATGATGTAATGCCTAAGTCTTTAAGAATGATATGCCACCTCGAGAGAAGAAATCATTGCACTTAATAAAACAAAACCAACTTTCTAATCGAATTATAATGGTTAAATTACAGTTTTACTTATATAAGGTTCGAACCGCTCTTTCATTTCCCTACGTTAATTAGATTTGTGTGGGTAAAAGTGCTTGATTGATTGTAGTCTACCAACCAAACCGTGCCGTCTTCTCAGGTGAAAACACCTTTTTCTCGTTGATTTAGGATTTAGACAGAACATAGGTTTAACATAGGATTTAGAATAGAAATAGAATTAACATAGATTAGATTAACCATAAGATATTAATTAAAATGATAGGATTTATCCTCGCTTTAAGTGTTCGACACCCTACTACCATGATACTTACTTAACCGATCGGGTACAACAACAACATGCCCGTTAAAGTGTTATTTTTGGTTTAGTCAGCAAAATATAAATTTAAACTTGAATCAATAAAATATACACCACACAACGACACATCAACCAGCAAGAGGCGGCTAAGGATATTTGGGACAGAGTCAAGATGCTAATGAAAGGCACTGAATTATCATACCCAGAACATGAATGCAGATTGTATAACTTGTTTGATAAGTTTTCTCATGTTCCAGGTTAAACATTGTATGAGTACTACTCGAGATTCTCAAAGCTGATCAATGACATGCATACTATTGGGATGACTATGCAACAAGTTCAAATCAATACCAAGTTTCTGAATGCTCTTCCATCGGAATGGAGCAAGTTTGTCACTGATGTGAAGTTAGCTAAGAGTTTGTATACCACCAACTATGATCAGTTGTATGCATACCTTAGTCAACATGAACGACATGCTAATGAAGTTCGTATCAGTCGTGAAAGATATCCAGATTCTCTTGCTTTCGTCACAAATACTCCAACTCTATACAATCCATCTCAGTCACCACAACATTAAGGTTATTCAATGTATCCACCAAAATGATAGAAAGAAGGACGAAGATTCCAAACCCTAAATACGGAAAAATCCAAGTGAATTCACCGACGACCGCGACGTGTAGAGATAACAGACGAAATAAACTTATGCTGGGCCTCGCTCGGGTTTGACCTTGCTTTCACAAGAGTCACCCGACTCCGCGGGACCAGTCCTACTATGAGCATCCGAGAGGAAATCCGGATCGACCTCTTCTTCGATTCTCCTAACATCCATCCCTCCTTTGGTTCCTCGAGACGCTCCTCTTCAATCGGCTCCCATTCTACATCTCTCGTTGTCGAATCACTCACAAGTCGAGATCGTACTCATAAGTGAGCAAGAAAACAAAAACACATAAATAATACCAAAAGGTGCAATTCATATTAGGTACTTAAATAATGGTGAAAACCAATATATATATATATATATATATATATATATATTACTAGGAAGTAGTAGACAAAATAGACAAATGAAAACTTTCAAATATATGTAAGTATATACTAGTTACGTACATGTAAACACATAGATCCTAAAATGCAACTATATGAAGGTTCCTAAGTTATAGTCTAGGCCAACCACCTAGTTCTCTATAACCTGTGGCTCTGATACCAATCTGTCACACCCCGCCAAGGCGGAATCGCAAGGCATGATCAATAGGCATCATCACAACACAAGGCGTCAAAATAGAGAAATACTAAATGAATTAAAATCCAATATATAAAAGACACAAAGTGTCATGATAACACCTACAACATTTATCATTCAAATTCATATAGTGCAACCAACCAAGACAAAACAAATGAACATAGATTCCGCAATGCAAGCCTATGGTCCAGCTAATTCCTCTTCCTAACTCTTCACACGTTTTGCTCACCTGAAAATGATGCTTAAAACGTCAACAAAATTGTTGGTGAGAGTTACAGGTTTAAGACTCACTTATGACACCGCGATCAACAAAAACAACATTTACGAACATATATGCATGGCTATTCTATCACAACATAAATTCACATTTATCTGGGGTGGATCGTACCCCTCCGTCCCATAATATCTCCGCGCAAGACTGAATATCTCCGCGCAAGACTGAATATCTCCGCGCAAGACTGACCCACTTGACTAGCTAAGTCCGTTCGGGTCTCACACAAGGTCATGTCATCCTCACATACACATGCCTTACCACAATCAATATCACATAGCAATAGCACATAGCAATCATATATGTCGACACTTAAAAACACATATCACGGTTCATAATTCAAAAACAGTTTGCATCATTTCCATCCCAAAATATAAGTAAAAAGTAGAACTGTAAAACTTACCTCGATGCAAAGCAAATCCAAACTCTTCAATTAACCTTGCAAATAATCTATACAAAACAATACACACATGTTACCATCGATTAGGTCTCTCACCCAAGTCGATGTAACAATCACAATGATAGATACTCTATACCGTATCTTGATTTAACTCATCTATATACTCTTCACAACTTGCTAACCTCAAGTTACCTTATAAAACCTACATCTCAACTTTCTACATTTTATCTCGTTTTTATAGTCACAAGATGACTCCAAATAAAATACTAAAACACCTAATTAGTTCTTCTCCTTACATTTCATAGCTCCCCAATGAGTTGTGAGCTTCTATGATTTTTGGATAAAAATAATAGTGAGTGTAACCATTTTATAAAAATTCAACATCACAAAGTGTCCAGAATTTGACCTGATTCGACCTTCAAAAAGTTTAGCTTGAGCAGACCCATTTAAACACTTAGGAAAATTCTACAAAAATTCTAGAAAATCATAAACATCATGAACTTGCTACAGTAGCAAGCCCATCAATTAAAAAGACGTTTTGATATGGTTTTTGACCTCACAAACACAACTCAGAATCTGCCCTGAAAACTCAGTTTTGACAACGAATCTTGTTTGATTAATTTGACTAACTTCCACTCACTTTTAATTCATGAAACCACTTGGGTTGGAAAGTAGACTCTCTGTAGTTAATTTTAGGCTCAAGAAAATCAATAAAAGCTATCCGTATGACCGAGATATGGCTCTCGCAAGATGACCTAAAATTCTGCCCAGATTTCTATTCTGAATTTAGCATAATTAACCCTAATTAACTTACCCAAAACCCTAATTATTATCCCTAAAACGATTTTTGATGATCAAAACCTCTTAATTACAGATTATTTACAATAACCTAATTCATCCTTAATGATTGTTACGTTAATTAAAATCAATTGTATTGAAAAATTTAGAAAACAATACCTTAACTCTTGAAAATCAAAACCCTAAAAAATTTTGGGGTTTTCTTCTTGTTTTGTGTTGTTCGACCGGCCAAGGGAAGGAGAGGAAAAATCAAAGTGATTTGGTTTAGGTTTGATTTGTATTTATAGGCCTTAAAAGATAATTACCAAAAACAAGTTGTAATCTAATTAGGATATCTTTTCCTTTTTCTTTTCTTTTACTAAAATTCATTTTTTTTATATTATATAAAAAATTATTTATTATTATTTACAACTTGAATACCTATATTTTTTATTCTAGGTTAAAACATTTGCTTATTTCGCTAAACCTTGAACTTTCTAACTAGATTTTTAACAAGCCTTCACATCCAATTATTTCTAAAAATAGAAAGTACTCTAAAATCACTAAAATACAAACATAATATATATATTATATGTATTATATATATATAGTACGTACACAGAAAATTACGTATACGACATCTAAAACAACGCAAAGCTTCCAAATGATCTCATTTCCATTCAATCTTTATGAATCATGTACTTCAGTCTCATACACATATCTCTCACAAAACACATAAAACACATAAAGAACACACTTAAACGCTTCAAATAAATTCTAAACAAACTGACCAACTGGCTCAAACCACAGTTGTCACACGATGCACTTTGTACCATACATATAGTATCTCCACATCTTCAAGGCAAACACAACTGCACCAAGCTCTAGGTCGTGTGTGGTATAGTTCTTCTCGTGAACCTTGAGTAGGTGGGATGCGTAAGCTATGACCTTCTCCCTTTGCATCAAAACCGCGCCCAACCCTTTATGCGAGGCATTGCAATATACCATGAAGTTCTCACTTCCCTCAGGTAAAGCCAATATTGGTGCACTACACAATTTCTGTTTTAACAACTGAAACGCAGCTTCTGCCTTTTCTCCCTAATCAAACTTCATGTTTTTCTGAGTCAACTTCGTCATAGGCCTAGCGATTTTTGAGAAACCTTTGATAAATTGTCGATAGTAACCGGCCAAACCTAGAAACTGACGAATCTCGGTTGGTGTCTTGGGTGACGCCCAATCCTTGATAGACTCAATCTTTGCGGGATCAACGTGAATGCCTTCGCTATCAATCACGTGACTGAGAAATTATACCTTCGACAGCCAAAACTCGCACTTCAAAAACTTGGCGTGCAACTCCTCCTTCTTAAGTAACCTCAGAATTAACTTAAGGTGTCCTTCATGCTCCTTTATGCTCTTGGAGTAAATCAATATATCATCGATAAACAAGATCACGAATCTATCCAAATACGGTTTGCACACCCTATTCATCAAATCCATAAATACTGTCGGTGCATTAGTCAAACCAAACGGCATTACTTGGAACTCGTAGTGACCATAGCGAGTCCTAAATGCGGTCTTGGGAATGTCTTCCTCTCGAACTCTGAGTTGGTGATAACCATATCTCAGGTCGATCATAAAGTAGACTCTTGACCCTTAAAGTTGATCAAACAATTCGTCGATTCTCGGAAGTGGGTATCGGTTCTTCACAGTAAGTCTGTTTAGTTCACGGTAGTCGATACACATCCGAAAAGATCCGTCTTTCTTTTTGACAAACAAAACCGGAGCTTCCCAGGGTGAGGAACTGGGTCTTATAAATCCTATGTCAGAAAGTTCTTGTAACTGAGTGGATAACTCTTGCAGTTTGGATGGTGCTAATCGATACGGGGCTCGTGCTACAGGTGTAGTACCAGGGACTAAGTCGATTTGAAATTCAACTTGTCGAGCAGGCGGTAGCCCAGGCAAGTCTTCTGGAAAGACTTTTGGAAATTCATGTACGATCGACACATCCTCAAGTCGCTTCTCCTCCGACTTGTCCTCAGTCTTCTTAGACGTAACTTAGGCTAGATATACTTGATATCCTTTCTCAATATACTTCTGGGTTTTCGTACACGATATAATATTCAGCTTCGACTTACTTTTGCCATCACAATCATCACCTCGAACTATCAACACTTCATCTCCATAAGGTATACGGACGACCTTCTCGTCGCAAACAATTAACGCGTGGTACTTTGCCAAATAATCCAACCGATGATGACGTCGAAACTACCAAGTTCCACGGGCATTAGATCTATGTCGAACGGATGACCTAATAATGCTAACGTACAGCCTCTAAGGACAACATTTGTTTCTGAAATTCTTCCATCGGCAAGTTCTATGGCATAACTAGTGTCTAAAGTGGATGGTGCAACATCAAGCAAAGCACTAAAGGTAGATGACACGAAACTCCTATCGGCTCCCAAATCAACTAACATAGAAGCATAACAGTTATTGAGAAGAAACGTACCCGTGACAACGTTGGAATCAGGGTTTGTTCCTCCTCCACCAATGGCGTAAGCCCTTGCTGTAGCTTCGTTACCTCCAGTCTGATTTTTAGTCTTGTTCCCATTCTTGTTCAGTCTTTGTTCCAGGTTTGATTTCTCATTTAGGACTTCTTGCTAAAAAGTCCCAGCCTTCCCACTCATAAAACTATACCCTGCTGATTTCCAACTAGGGCTCTCTGAGTATTTGGAGTAACAGTGACCTTACAATCCCTTGTCATATGAACAACTCTCTTACAGTTTCCACATCTTACAGTACACGGCCCTGCATGGTGTGTCTTGCACTTGTTGCAGTAGGGTAGGGATCCAACATACCCCTTTCTCTCATTGTTCCCAGCCGTGTATGCCCTTGCTATATTCTGGCCTCTAACATTTTGCCGCTTAAAAACTGATTGCTATCCACGATTGTCTCTTATGTTGTTATCCAACCTTCTTTTGTTCTCAGCACTTCTAGCATATCCCTTCAGCTTTTGATCATTAAGTTGTTGGAACAACGTATTGCATCTTGAGTTTAGTGTGGTTTAGCAGCGATTAACCATTTCATGGAATATTGTTCAGGCAATTCTCTACGGAATCTCTCAACTTTGTCCTCCTCATTTGGGACCATTCTGGTACACAACAACGCCAATTCCTAAAATCTTCTGGTATAAGCAGTCAAATCATTCCCCTTCACAACCAAATTCCATAACTCGGTTTCCATCTTTTGAACCTCATTTCTGGGACAGTACACTTCTGTCATCAACTTCATAAGCTCTACCCAGCTCATGGCATAGGCGGCCTCAATCCCAATCGTTCTCTTATGGGAGTTCCACCAAGTCAATGCACTGTTCAGAAGCATGCACGAAGCATACTTCACTTGGTACTTCTCTGGACAGTTGCTAATGTAGAATAATGTTTTCATCTTCTCGAACCAACGAGTCAACCCAACAACTCCTTCTGTTCCATTAAAGTTAAGTGGCTGGCACTTCAGGAAGTCTTGATATGTTCACTCTCTAGCAGGCATAAATCCTCTGAAGTTATAGCCATATTCTCCTCCGTTTCCATTACCATTTCCATTTCCTCTATTCCTATTTCCTCCATTTCCATTTACTTCTTCTCCCCCGCATTTTCCAATCAGGGGTCCAGTTTTGACAGTGTTCGAGCTCTAATGCTCCTGCCATTTGGCAATCAACTTTCTCGTTAACTCCTTCACGTTTCCTTGACGCTCCAGATCATGTGTTAGGCATTGTCCTACAATATAACAATGCACGACGCAATGAAATTCCATGGTGATATAGGATTGTTAACGGGGTTCAAAAATAAAATAACAAGTTTATCATTATCCGGAAAATACAAAATTCATATAACTTCTAGATAACTGCCAGAGTCAGTAATATATGCAATATGAAATAGGCAAAGAAAATATATCTTTAAGTTAGGATATTTCGAATATTGAATGTAACATTTGATTTATTCATCAATACAAAATGTTACATATTGTTCCAAAATATTTAGGATTTACAATATATCCCCTACAATTAGCTTATAGTTAGAGCGTTTGTGGTCATAATACTAGGGAGAATCTGCGAAACAATTAAGAACGGTAACCCAAATGCCTTCCTGCAAACCCTCAAGCCTAGAAAGAATTCCTCATACGTTCAATAGAATTAAAATGTCAAAGCTGTCTCCACTCCTCTGGTACGCAATCACTACGCGAAAGCGAGTAACTTTCTAACTCTTAAATCCTACAATGTTCGAAGTCTTCTATTATCCCGCTCTGGGCTTCCGATCCTCTACAAAATATCAGCACTTTGTTGTCCGTTCATTACGATCTTGTGTCCCTGACCCTTTGGACATCTCTAATAACTTGAACAAGACAAACGGAATCTTCCTTAGTATGATCATGAAACTCTGAACCAAATCTCCTTAAAGTCTATACGTAACCCTCTACAAGCTCCTTATTGAGTAGGTCAGGGATATATAGCCTACCACTAGGTGAGTAACTCTATCCACTCTAACCTCAACTAGGCCTCTCATACCCATCTTAATCTCCTCTCGATCGATAGCCTCAACTACAACTCTAGCATTAATCCCTCTATCTCTAAGGGCATCCGCATAAGCGATACACTCGTCAATCTCTGCCTGAATTGTTCGGGTCAATCTCAATCCATGTTCCTCTCAACATCAAACATCTATCCTCTAAATCATTCACCTTAGACCTAGACACGGCTCAGTTTACATGTACTCTCATCCTCGAAGTCAACTCCAATCCAACCTCTCTAGGTACATATGGCTCAAAACTATCCTTCAAACAATCCTCTAAATCCGTAGCTGTCTCAGGACTCCTAATCCTCTTAGGTGATGGTGGAAGATCAGTACATGCATAAGACAATGCTCCAAGGGTAGGTGAAGATAATGGTACAGATGCAACAGGGGATCTACTCCTCTTGCGAGAAAGGCTCGTAGAAGAAGAATCATAAGATGGTCTCTCAGAAATAGCAGATGAACGATAAACACTCTTGCTATATAATCAGAATCGATGACTAGATATGTACGATGGTGATGTGGTAATGGAATGATCAGAAGATGAACGGACTAGGAGCAGAATCAGATAAAGCTTGCAGAAGATTGATGAAGTTCTGATGATGAACTCGATGATGGGAATCATCGAAGAAAAAATGATCCGCAAGAAGAATAGTCAATGATGTCTCATGCAGACGATGAGTAGGCATCGGTCTAACCGCTTACTCGCTGTAGTCATCAGTGCTATCGCTTATTAGACCAGTTAGCGGTACGGTCGACATGAGGGATAGGTTGTCCTGGTGCAAGAACCGTGACTCGACCCCCATAAAGCTCTAACTGTGCCCCTACCTCTATAAACTGATCCTCATCTACCGAAATGGTGGCTGTCAGGGTAACCACAAGTAAAGCTATAGGTGATGGGACGGTCAGTGGTATCATGGGTGATGAAATAGGTGAAGTGAACTAGACGACCACTTGGGTGATGGCGGTGTCTGAGCAGGTGGTGCCAGTGGTGGGTAAGCAGGAACATCAATGTAAGCTATACCATCCTCTGGGTCTATCCATTTAGTGAGTGTGGGCTGCCTAAGTGTTGACACTCTCTCTTGTCTCTTAGGCTCTGGTACAGATCCATAACCCTGACCTACCTCGAATGTACTATGTACCTGATCCTCCTCTACAGCTAACTCTCGGCGTCTCAGCGTCCCATAACCAAGTCCTAAAGGCTCGCTCGCGACTTTCTCCACAACCAGAGCTGCCTGTGGCTGACCCTTAGGTGCAAACTCCTCCTCCTCTAAACCATGTCTATCACTCTCTACACTACGAACCTTATCATCTGAACCATGACCCTCATCATTTGTACCATGACCCTCATCATCCGCATCCAAACCCTCATCCTCCCCATCCTCATCAGTATCCTCATCTCCTAACTTGTCCCCATCACTATCATTATCTAATATGAGCTCAGACGTGCCCTGGTACCTCTTCCGTACTGGAAGGGCCGGAGACGACGATGATGATGGTGTCTCATAAGAGGATCTATACCTCTTATGGAAAGCTAAATCCGTTAAAGCCATCGCCTTAGTCACTATGGCCGAATGACCAGATCTGTCACACCCCCAAATAGGGTCCCGTCCGATTTAGTGTCCGGGGGCGTGACGTCATCCAATATCTCAAGTACAAAGCATAAAGAACGACCTCTAAGGGTATGTTTTAAAAATAAACACCGTTGTATATATTAAAAATAATAATAAGTTTACATTGATCAAATTTATAAGATTCAAAAGTTAAAATGAGGAAGCTTAAATAAATTCAACAATGGTATTTAAGATGACATAGATGAAATCTGGAAAACTGGTTCTGGCAATTAGACTTCATATAGATCAAGCAACGACATCCATGCTAAGCACCCGATAAAAACATGCTTAAAACGTCAACATAAAGTTGGTGAATTCATAGGTTTTGTTCAAATGTAAATATTATGGACCACAAGATTATCAAAACGTATGCGACAGTTATAGGAGATACAACTTCACATAAAGAGGCATTTACGTTGCACTAAGCTCATGACACCGAAGCTAATACTGAAAGATAGCATGTACAGTGCTATAAAAGGCTTGCCCTACAGGTGTCCGACCAAAGACCACCTAACTAGTTTCGACATGACATATATCCGTTAGTCCTTGGAAATCTCGAACTAGTAAGTGCTTCTTACCCGGATAGGGATAATTAGTCCCAATAGATCTATTTATTCACTCGCGCTCCCTTAACCGGTCCTCCGGTCAAGAAATTAACAGTTCATGATAATTCGGGCAATAGTGGTCTAAACGCTACTTAGGCAACACGTAAACGGGGAATTTCTCACGTATAGTACTTGTGTCCAGTTTTAAAAACAAGCAATGTTTCTCACCCCAAGTTATAAAACAATTATTCAAAACGAGTTAAAGAGTGGGGCTATGAACTCACCTCGATTGGTGAATTGAAGAAGAATAGTCTAGAATAAAATCACACGATAACGAACAACGGTTCACAAAGACAACCTATGAAATGAGGGTTTGGTTTAATATCGGAGTAACAACGAATTACGGATAATGCATAAGCATATACTAGTGTACTTTTGATAATATGTTTACAAAAATTAACGCTTGTGATCGTATAATAGTAAAAATGTTTTCGTAAGTAAAAAGAGTAGATAATAGTATATATATATATATATATATATATATGGTTCGGCACTTTATTAAATTCCCATATCTCGTTTTATCTTGTGCGTTTTCTAGTATTTTCTAAGTATAATAATTTATAAAAATTTCGGCATGACCCGTTCGTGTTTACACGTTTTCCAAAGTCGTAGACTTTATTTAAAACCATTTTCAAATCACTTTCCAATCCACTTTTCATGATTACAAACTATACATCATCAAATCTCTTATTATTCGCAACGTCCAACATTTAAAATGAGTTACACGTATAGCGTCTAAGTCGTACACTATTAAATAAGCTATTCGTGAACTTATTCAATAAGCCACACCGTAGCTTTACGCCTTGGTGTATTGTATTTATGTTGGGCCTTGGCCCGTTAAGTCCAAAAATATAGTTTTACTTATCCATATAGTCCGATAAGCAAAACCTTAAATAATAAACACGTGACTTAACAATAAGCTATTAATAAGCTCACAATAAGCCACTCAATAATAAGCCAAACCACATAAGCTCGAAAATATGCTCAGGTTGTTAGGCCTTGTATGTGGGACGCGTCTATAAGCCCAATAAGCTATATTCGGGCTTATTTATTAAGCCGAGTAAGTTTACTATTTGTCCTTTCAAAATAAGCTAGAAAATAAGCTAACAAAATATAAGTCAAAACAAAATAAGCTAAATAAATATTTCTTCTTCTTTTCTATACTTGGGCCAAACCAAATAATAAGCCCAATAAGCTCGAAATAATTAAAATAAGCTTTCCAAAAGCTTATTAACATAAGCCGAATACAATAAGCTATAACATACCATTTTTATTACACGAAAATAACCATGATCATAAAACTATAATTTCCTTATATTTTCTTTTATTATTTTCGAACCAATAGCATAACCTTTTAAGGTTTATGTAGTTTTAAAATCTTTGTTTTTACAAAATAAGTTGTACAACTAGTATGTATGCATCAAGATGATTAGGAAAGTACAAGTTATGAAAAGATTTGAAGACTTACAAAGATTGAAGGTTTTTAGAAGGATGAACAAGATTAAAACAACCCAAACGTTGTTTAATAAATACTCGGATGATACAAATGATCAAACCTTCAACAAATCTTCGAGAGTTTTTTTATCAAAGATGGAAAATTATAAATTTATGTATGTGTGTGTGTGTTTTCGTGGGTTAGGGAGAGCAAGAGAGCAAAAAAAACTCAATTGCTAAGTGTGTGTGTGAAATGAAATAAGAAAATAAGAAGCAACAAGGTTTATAAATGCAAAGTTTACTTCACACACTAAAAGTGTGTAAGTGTGTGTGCGTGTAATAGGACAAGAAAGGGAGAGGGGACCAAAATGATCTCCCAATCACAATGAAGCTAGGACAAAACATGAGTTGGAACTTTGTCTTATTGATTTTGAATTCAAAATGGCATCCAAGGGTTTAAGGGTGTTGGTTTTGGACGCATGCAAGCAAAAGAAAGGGGGGGACTAAATGGTTTTCATTATTTTAATATGCTAGTGCTTCATTTGATTTAATTTCTAAGCCTTCCATGCATATGCTCATTTTTAAATAAAACATGGTTTACGCAAGTAACGAAATGAATAACGGTATCTCAGAAAATTATAAAATTTTAAATATTGCCTTAATATATAAAAATGTAGCTATTGCCAAAATACTACAACGTTAGGTGTCCCGGTTTGCTCCCGGCGACGATTCTCGGATAAAAGCGGGAAAACTTCCCAGTTAAACGAAAAAGTTAAACGAAACTTTTAAAAATTCAAACTACTAAACAGAAACGGATAATTTATTGATCGGAAATTTTCAAGGTGTCACAATACTAACCTATCATACACATATGATACATGTAACACCCCCAAATCTGGGTAGCAGCGGAATGTTGAATATCCTAGGGCGTTACTTCATACATCAATAGCACAAGATATGAGAACGACTACTAAACGTGTCGTTTAAAAAGATACATTGGATTAACAAAAACTTGTCATTTACTAAGCTCGAGGCTTCAAATTGTTTTGACAACATAAGTAAAGAATTCGGTTTATAAAAAATTGTCCCCAAATGTAATACGGCCCCAAATCTTTTAATATTGACATCTCCACAGAGTGAGACCCCCAATTGGATCTGTGCCACCTCGTGCCTTATTGACCTGAGAAAAACATGCTTAAAACGTCAACATAAAGTTGGTGAATTCATAGGTTTATGTAAATCAATTGTAGGACCGCAAGATTTCCAAGTGTATGATTAAGCAACAGATGCAAACATCATAAAAAGTAATTACGGTTTCCTAAGTTCATGACACCGAAGCTCGACGTATATGGATGCAATAAATTTGCCAATGAATGCCCTTGAATGATGTTCTAACCCGCAACATCCCAAATCCGATATGGTATACGTTTGTTGTCCGGCAAACCGGCATAGTGAGCGATACTCACCCAAACGGGGACGTCAATCCCAAATAGATCTATTTATAACATTCACGCTCGCAATCTAGCAATTGACATTTCATGATAAAAGGGCTCAGTGGGTTATCGCTACTTAGGCAAACACGTAATCATAGTATAAATGTACACTTGCGTCCAATTTGTAAAACAAAGCATGTTCTCACCCCAACGATGTAAATCATTTAAATAATTGTAAAACATGGGGCTATGAACTCACCTTAGTAAAAAGTATAGCAAATGTATCACACCGTCATATACCTAAGTAAATACGGTCAGTCTTAGTCTACAAGTTTAGGCTAAAGACTTAATGTATAAACTACAATAAATTGCTAGTTTATATATACTGTTATCACTTGTGTGGTGGTGCACATGTTTATTGTATTTGTATTCACATGATGGCTCTTGGGAAGGTATACGATTTCACACGTTTTAGTATACGTATAAACGTTATTAATAAATATTCCTATTTATTAAGTCGTCGGTTAACTTGTATAATATCCGAATGTAATTCGTCCGGTACGCTAAGTGTTTATAAAATCACTTTTGTTTATAAAATGCCCTTAGGTTTTCCATAATTTCAAAACAGCCCCTAGGTTTATGAAATATATACTATTTTACATTTTTAAACCCTTAAGTTTCCACTTGTACACTTTTGGCCCTTCAACTTTACAAGATTACACTTTAGGTCCTTATATGTTTCAATAGTCCATAAACTTTCAGAAATGACAAAAACAGTCCTTCAACTTACAAAAAAAATAGTGAGTTGACATATTTGAACCTTCAAGTTTCAAAGTTGACACTTTTAGTCCCTTAACTTGTAAAAATCACATTTTAAGCCCGATTAAGTTCTAATAAGTGGAAATTGGTTTTATTACTTCCAAATAAGTCACAGAAGCTGAAACTTCTTATAAATAAGCTCAGATAAGCTTATTTATGCTTATTGGGCTTAATGAGCCTTATTGGGCCCGTTAAGGTCCAATAAGCTATTTAAAGGTCCACATGAAATTTAAAAAGTACATAAGCCCACCTTAAGCTTATTAAAAACTGATAAGCTAAAAAAAAGCTTGGGTGAGCTTATTTGAGCTTATTCAAGCTTATTGGGCTCGTTAGCCCAATAACTCAACCCGAAAGTTTGTAAAAAGGGTTTCATACATTATACAAATTATTTTCTAGACTTATTAAGCTTGTTTGGGTCTGATTAAGCTGACTTTACTTTGTGGCTTATCCAATAAGCAAATAAGCCTCGGTAATGGGCTTTTGGGCCTATTACGAGTCGATTTAGTGTTTTAAAGGTTTGGGCTTGGTCCATTAAGGTCCATTAGCTTGTTTAGGATTATTATAGACCTTATAAGCAGTTTAAGCTCATAAATAATTTGACCTAAGGCTTATTTGTGCTTATTGTCTTTTAAAGGTTCACGGGTAATAGGGCTAACAAGACCCATTAAAAAGGATCCGTTAGGTTATTAACATACCCTAGGGTCAAGTGAGCCAATAGGCCGCGTAGATTCTCTTAAATAACTCTCGAGGAGCTTATAAAATTGTGGGCCCATCGGGTTGGCTTATTGGGCCCGTTTGGTCTCGTACGTGGCTATTTGGGCTAGAACCCATTAGAAGTTCACCTCAGGCATGTTTGTTATATTTCGAGTCTAATAAGCTTCCTAGCCTAACAATAAGCTCGAATGAGCTTAAAATAAGCTACGGGTCCCCCACTGTTAGGCATGTTGGGCCGGTTGGGCCCATGCGTGAGCATGATTGAATTATACAAGGCCCGTTGTGGCCCATTACTCTTATAGCAACATGTATGTTTCGAAAAGTGCCCTAGTGACTATATGTCATTTGTTTAACTTATATATACGTCACATTTTACATGCAAACGTTTATTGACGTTGCATATTCGTTCCCAAACCACTACGTCGCGTTTACCTTAACGGTTTACGTATGGTTTTTGGTACAACTCGTATACAAGGGTCTTTATTCGCGTTATGATCCAAGTTTTCTTATAAGCAAAGCATTTACGCCCAAGTTTGTTGTCAATCATTTTTGTACATGCGTTTTAATGGGTTCTTACACCACACAAGTATAACATACGCATTTATATGTACGTGAACCATATATTTATCATGACACAAGTCTAGAAATCAAAAGGAAACTAAAATATAAAATATATAATTTCATGAGAGACTTACAAAGGTCCTAGAGTTCCTGGTTCGAGTAATGGACGTGTAGTATGCCAACCCTTGGCTTATGTACCCCTTATGCACTTGTAATATAAACCCTAGTGTATATTGTTGGTTCGAATGAAGTAAATGGGAGTGTTTGCTTGCGGTTTAAGACTCGACGCAAGAGGAGAGTGTATATGTGTTCTTGTTTGAGAGTGTGTGAGTTGTAAGAGTGTAAAATGGTGAATGTGTGGGTGTATTTATTGGCAAGTATCTAGTTACATTTCCTAGTCACACAAACAAACCAAATCGTGCCTTAATCCTAGTGGTTTTGTGGTTTCTAGTTAATTACACATTGTTTTGTTAAACCACCCAAGTACCTTTCTTAATTACAAGGATTTTGGTACAAGATTTACCAAGATTATGGAAATCTTATGGATTTGTGTTCATACATGCATGTGGCCGGGTATCCAAGGGAAAAAGGAGAGCAAAATGGTTATTAACCATTGTGTAATGAGTTAACTAGGAACAAATGGTACATGTTTTAATTAAACATGGTTTGTACATGTACTTAAGGATCATTAGGAAGATTTCTAGGTGTATATATGTATGGGACGTGTGGGATTACATGGAGAAGAGTAGTTTTTGAGATCTTGCTAGTATCATACAAGTACTAGGTTTTAATTACCTTAAAAATGTACATGTACTTAGGAGGTTTTAAGGATTTAGCACATGTGACAAATGGTTTATGTCCCTCTTGCCTATATTCAGCCAACATAGACTTTTAACACTAGATTTGATTTAATTTTGTGTTTACTGTTTGAAAATAGGTATTGGTTTGAGTCTAGGTAAGTCTAGGTATTTCTGGGGTGTGTCCAAATGTATTTTATTGCGAAACGTAAGCCCTTTACGTGACCAATAAAAATAAAGTATGCAAAGTTAATAATTAACTTCTTAATAATTATATGACACTTGGTTGATGTAAACCTTAATTTGTTTGGTGACCGTTTACGTTAAATGATTATTTCTAATCTACGCGATCTAGCTTAAAAGTTAATTTAAAAGTAAACGCGTATCGGACCAAAACAAATAGTGACGAATAATAAGAGTCGTAAAATGACCTGAAATTGAGAAATGTTACAGTCTTTACCCGTTAAAAGAGTTTTGTCCTCAAAGCTTAAGACCTTGTAGTAGATGATGTAGCCCGGTATGTGAAAAGCTGTGGGTATTTCTGTTTGAACGAATCTTCACGTTCCCAGGTGAACTCATGACCTCTCCTAGAGTTCCAGCGAACCTTAACCAATGGTATCCGGCTTCGTTTCAATCGTTTGATCTCCAGTTCTATGATTTCAACGGGCTCCTCCACAAACTGGAGCTTATCGTCAACGTGAATTCCTTCTAACGGCATGACTAATGGTTCGTCCGCATAACATTTCTTTAGATTAGACACATGGAAGGTATGGTGAACTCTACTCAACTCTTGAGGAAGTTCCAACCTGTAGGCAACTTTCCAAACTTTGGCTAACACCTTGAAAGGTCTGACATATCTTGGGTTCAACTTACCCCGCTTACCGAATCGTACAACCCCTTTCCAAGGTGAGACTTTAAGCATAACCCTATCCCCAACTTCGAACTCCATCGGCTTTCACTTCAAATCCGCGTAGCTCTTTTGTCGATCCTGAGCAGCTTGAATTCTCTGCTTGATCAAGACGATCTTTTCCGTTGTTTCTTGGATCAATTCCGAACCAGTCAGTTGAGCTTCCCCAACTTTGGCCCAGCACACAAGTGATCGACATTTTCGGCCATAAAGTGCCTCATAAGGTGCGGCCTTTATGCTAGTGTGATAACTGTTGTTATATGAAAACTCGGCTAGTGTGAAAATGCTTAACCCATCCTTTGCCAAAATCGATCACGCAAGCACGTAACATGTCCTTGAGAGTTTGAATAGTTCTCTCACTCTGGCCGTCAGTTTCTGGATGATACGCAGTGCTCATACTTATATCTGTACCCAAAGATTTCTGAAATGATCTTTAGAAATTTGATGTGAATCTCCCATCACGATCACAAATGATTGAAACAGGTATTCCGTGTCTTGCTACTATTCTGTTCAGGTACAACCTTGCCAACTTGTCTAATGGATCATTCTCCCTTATTGGCAAGAAGTGAGAAGATTTTGTAAGTCGGTCCACAATCACCCAGATGGTGTCAAAACCTTGTGACGACCTAGGAAGCTTGGTGATGAAATCCATCGTGATATTATCCCACTTCCACTCGGGTATTGCTAGTTGTACTAACAGTCCCGATGGCCTTTGGTGTTCGGCCTTGACCTTTGCACATGTCAAGTATTTGCTAACATATGTGGCGATGTCAGCTTTCATATTGGGCCACCAATATAGCTTTTTCATGTCTTGGTACATCTTTTCAGAACTGGGATGGATAGAGTATTCTAACTTGTGAGATTCGTGCATAATCACGGATCTTAGGTCTCCATAGCAAGGTAACCAACTCCTGTCGTGTAAACATAAAGTTCTGTCGGCGCGTGGTTCCAACTTTTCCTTGGGTATATCCTTTCTGATCATACCGCTTACATCTTCATTCACAAGATTTTTTGGTTTCTGGGCTTCGATCTAAGCTTCTAAAATTCGTTAGGGAAGATCCAAGCCAATGGTCATAACTAAAGCTCGAACCCGCAATGGCTCAACCCGTTCCTTATGGCTTAATGCATCGGCCACTACGTTTGCCTTCCCTGGATGATAACGAAAGTCATAATCGTAATCACTTAGCAATTCAAGCCAACGGCGTTGCCTCATGTTAAGCTCCTTTTGATCAAGGATGTATTGTAAACTTTTATGGTCGGTGAACACAGTGCATCTGGTTCCATATAATTAGTGTCTTCATATCTTTAGAGCAAATACCACCGATCCAAGTTCTAAATCATGAGTGGTGTAGTTATTCTCGTAAACTTTTAGTTGTCGAGAAGCATAGGCAATCACCTTCTCTCTCTGCATCAATACAGCACCTAAACCCTTGTGTGACGTATCACAGTAGACCACAAAGTCTTCGCTTCCTTCAGGTAAAGCTAGAATTGGCGCACTGCACAACTTCTGCTTTATTAATTGAAAATCGTTTTCTTCCTTTTCACCCTAGTCAAACTTGATTCCTTTCTGAGTAAGCTTAGTCATTGGTTTAGCAATCTTTGAAAAACCCTCAATGAACCTTCGATAGTACCCAGCAAGACCTAAAAATTGGCGGATAGTCTTAGGAGATGCCCAATCTTTGATGGATTCTATCTTGGTTGGATCCACATGTATGCCTCTGCTATCAATGACATGACCAAGAAATTGTACATTCGGGATCCAAAATTCACATTTTGAAAACTTGGCATACAACTTATCCTTCTTGAGCAATTCTAAAATTTCCTTAAGGTGTTCTTCGTGCTCCTTCTCGTCCTTTGAATAAATAAGTATATCATCAATGAAGACAATTACGAACTTATCCAGGTAAGGCTTGCACACTCGGTTCATGAGGTCCATGAATACCTCAGGTGCGTTTGTTAGCCCAAATGGCATAACCTAAAACTCGTAATGTCCATACCGAGTTCAAAATGCCGTCTTTGGAATGTCTTGCTCTCATACTCTAAGCTGGTGATAACTCGATCTCAGGTCTATCTTTGAATAAATATTAGATCCTTGGAGTTGATCAAATAAATCGTTGATCCTCGGGAGTGGATAACGATTCTTCTCTGTCAACTTATTTAACTCCCGGTAGTCAATGCACATCCTGAATGACCCATCCTTCTTTTTGACGAACAAGACTGGGGCTCCGCAAGGCGAGGAACTAGGTCTTATGAATCCCTTATCGGAAAGCTCTTGCAGTTGTTCCGAAAATTCCTTCATTTCAGATGGAGCCAATCGATACAGTGCTCGAGCTGCGGGTGCGGCTCCTGGAATTAAGTCGATCTGGAATTCCACTGGTCGAACCGGAGGAAGACCCGGCAAGTCCTCGGGAAACACTTCAGGAAAATCTCTGACGATTGGTACGTCCTTAAGTTGTTTTCCTTCTGACTTGTCCTCCTCTTTCTTGGCGGATATATGTGCCAAAAAGATCTGACATCCTTTCGCCATGTACTCTTGAGCCTTTGAACATGAGATAATGGTCAACCGAGATTCTCTCCCGTTGTTACTTTCGTTACCATGAAAAATCAAAGTTTCATTTCCATAGGGAATTTGAACAAGTTTCTCATCACACACGATCACGGCGTGATACTTTCTTAGCCAATCCATGCCGATTATAATGTCGAAACTTCCCAGTTCTACGGGCATTAGATCTATGTTGAACGGATGGTTTAAGAAATTTAAAGTACAACCTCGTATAATAGTGTCTACCCCGACTATTTTCCCATCTGCTAGTTCGACATCATAATTATTTTCTAATGGAGTTGGGGCGATGTTAATCAGGGAACTAAATGCAGTGGATATAAAGCTTCTATCGGCACCAATGTCGAATAAGATAGATGCGTAGTGGTTGTTTAAGAGGAACGTACTCGTGACGACATTGGAGTCTGGGTTTCCCGATGCATTCCTTCTCTTCTCTGCATTCCCAACTGCATACACCCAGCCTTGTGCATTGCCATTTCCCCCATCCTTATTCTTCAACTTTGGACAATCTCTCTTAAAATGTCCTGGAGCTCCACATTCAAAACAACCATTCCCCTTGGAATTTGCCCCATTTCCCTTCTGAGTATTAGCAACATTTGTGTTGCCAGAACTCCTGCAATCGCGGGCAAAGTGCCCTACCTTGTTGCACTTATGGCACTTCTGAGTACACGGGCCATTATGGTGAAAATGGCACTTGGTGCACTTGGGCAAATTTCCTCCATACGGCTTCCTTTCACCTGTCCCCATACTGTAGACCATGGCGACATTCTGCCTCTTGAAGGGTTATTGTTGGTGACCATGGTTGTTTCTGGATGAATCATCAGCCTTCCTTTTGTTGTCAGACTACCTTTCCGCGTAGGTACGGAGCTTCTGATCCATCAAGTCGTTAGCCAACTCAATAGTCTCATCCAACGTCTTGGGTCTGGCAGATTTGACATTCCCATAAATATTGTCAGGAAGTCCACTGATGTACTTGTCAACCTTCTCGGTTTCATTGGCAACAAACTTGGTACATATCAGGGTTAGCTCTTAGAAACGTTCAGTGTATGCTGGAACATCGTTCCCTTTGACCCTTTAGTTCACAACTCGATTTCTAGTTTCTGATTTCACCCTGCGGACAATAACTTGTCCGTCATGCTTGTTCTTTGAGTACCACCCAAGTCATTGAATATGCTTTCAGGACCTAAGTTCATATATAACCATTCCACCAAGTCCAAAGCGAGTGCACCTAACAGAGTGCAGGTGCAAACTTAAACCTGATTTTCAATAGCACACACCACTGATATTAAAAGACTGCTCCATTTTTTAAAAAAAAAAAATCCACCAAGTTAATCCGACTACCATTCAGAACACCTTTGAAGTTCAAGGGTTAGACATATTCATAAAGTCAGTGCGTAGAAACAAGGCGTGCAATTGCACATTCCTTTCGGTCATCCCCGAGCGAACTGTGGGCATTCGTCTCCATTGGTGGAGTTTTCCGAAGAGCCTTAATCAATCATAGCTTGGAAACGGAATCCCGGGTGAGTATGTTGTTTGATTGGGAGCGTTGCTATTAGGGGTATTCTGTCCCGTCTGGTCGTAGGTGCCATGATTTGTCTAGATCACAAAAGACAAAACGTGAGGTTATAATCATGACAGAATATAATAATGTATAGATGAGACAACAACACAAGAGAGATATATAATACAAACACATCTATTTCATTTATAAATTTGAAAATTTTACATGAAATAGTTGTTGGTACACAAAATACAATACAAAAGATCTAAGGCTATGCTGGCGGGGAAAACCCCTAATACTTAACATACCTGTACAATGACCTAGCAAGATAAAATAACATAAATCACTAGATGTGACTGTCAGCATCCCCAGAAGCATCCTGGTGATCTGGAATCCTAGCATCTGGTCCTGGCTATCTAGCTCTCCTCTGTTGTTCTCTATATGCTAGCAACTCAGCCTGCATGTTACTCATCTCTCGTCTTATGTCTCTCATCACTCGGAGAGTCTCTGCCATCTGTGCCTGACGCCTACGATTAGACTCTCGAAGCGCTGCCATCTCAGCCTGGTGCATTTAAAAACGAGTCTCATATACCTTTGATATGTCTGAAATGAGAGTACTAACTTAATTCCGCAAGTAGCTGTAGGGTTGTACCTGATGTGCCTGGATATGGGTCTCGTGTGCATACACATGATCACGGTGGGTCTGAAGCTCCTGATAGGTCACCTGACTCAATCCTATCGAGTGAGGCCCAAGCCTCTTCGGGAATCCTAAGCCACCTCCTACCACAACCATAACTTCTCCTAGGAGAGATCATCCTATCCCCCATAAGTAAATCGACCAGACTGTAGTCTATACGACAGAACATTAAGCGAAACAGTTAACAGAAAATACATCCTGTTATATACGAGTCCTACCATCCTGAGCAATACCTCTAATAATGCATACAAGTCATAGTGTAACACGCTCATGTGGAGCAATCATGAAGCTCGTACCGCCTAGTATTGCCTCTCGCCCTCGTTACTCCCACGGTCATCAAGGTGCTACCTCAAGAAGCTATCCTCTGTCGGATCTACCCAAGTATCCCTAAATACCATAGCCCAACCTCACTAAACCCTTGCTGTATCGCTTCAACATCTACGAGCTGACAAACCATAATCTACCCCTCGAACCTTAACGTAGTTATGGCAGTAGAACTCTCCCCGATCTCATATCTGGAAGCCTAGAGTGGAACAAGACCAACCTCTTGGGTGCGAGGTGGCTGCTCGAACAATCGGAAAAAAGAAGTCCCCTACGGTCAGCAGGTGGTGGTAAGTAAAGAGATAGTGGTAGTGGTGGTAGTGGGGGGTGATGGTAAATGCCAGCATTAACGGGCATCAATAAGAGCCTGAGAGGATGATATCCCTGAGTGCCTGATTTGGGTTGGATTACCCAGATAATGGTATAAAGGGTGATGGCACAGGAGGTGGTGATGATGTGGCAGGTGGGGCCCGTGCACCTAGCAAGGGCGCTCTCGCTGCAAGGTGGTGATAGTGACATAGGTGTGATGGTGATGGAGTATGTCAGGCTAGAAGTCTCTCAACCTCTGCCTCTGGTGGAAGGGATATGGAAGCCTGAAGCCGGACAGTGATCCTAGCTCCAGTGGTAGAAATGTCAGTGGAGGGTGGTGGTATAACAGGCTTTATTCCCTCAGGTGGGGAAACAGGCTCTTTTAATCATTTGATCAAAGATTGTGATTTCTATGAAAAGAAAATGGTAGAGAAAACTGTATGGAACAATGCTAGAAGGGTAAGTCACCAAAATTCTTAAAGAATGACTCACCCTTATCCAAAAGGAAATTTTGTTCCAAAAGCAGTCTTAATGAAATCTGGCATTAAAACACTTAATACTGCTGGGCAAAACTTTTGAAAAACAGCAATATCAGTTAGTACTGCCAGACCAATTAATACTGCCTACCCAAGACCAATAGTAAATAGTGCAAGGACAGCATCAAATGTTTTTATTAGAGCACATACACATGTTAGAAGGCCCTTTAACAAGTCTACAACAAATAAGAACAGTAATTTAAAAGTAAAAGTTAATACTGTTAAGGGAAATGTTACTACTGTTGGGCCAAAAGCAGTAGTAAGTGATAATAAGGGATATGAGGCTAATGTTGTTAAGGACTCAGCATGTTGGGTTTAGAGACCAAAGCAAAAGGTTTTGGACCATGTCTCCAGAAACAATGATGCATCAATGAACTTTAAAAGATTTAACTATGTTGATGCACAAGGCAGATCCAAGTCTATAATGGCTTGGGTCCCCAAGAAAGCCCGATTCTCTTACTTTTTGTGCACGACAATCCACAACTAAAATTGCAGGAAAAGGGAGTCATTGACAGTGGATGCTCTAGACACATGACTAGAAATAAGTCCTACCTCTCAGATTATGAAGAAATAGATGGTGGATTTGTTGCATTTGGAGGAGATCCCAAAGGAGGTAGAATCACTGGTAAAGGTAAAATCAGTACAGGTAAATTGGATTTTAAAGATGTGTACTTTGTTAAGGAGCTTAAGTTTAACCTTTTCAGTGTCTCATAAATGTGTGACAAAAAAATTGTTTTCTTTTTACGGACATTAAATGTGTTGTTTTGCCTCCTGACTTTAAGCTACTTGATGAAAATCATGTCTTGCTTAGAGTTCCTAGAAAAGATAACATGTACAGTGTTGATTTAAAGAATATTGTTCCTTCAGGAGGTCTAACTTGTCTCTTTGCAAAGGCCACATTAGATGAATCTAATCTTTGGCATAGGAGGCTTGGGCATATAAATTTCAAAACACTAAACAAACTAGTGAGGGGAAACCTTGTTAGAGGTTTACCTTCAAAGATTTTTGAAAATAATCACACATGTGTTGCTTGTCAGAAAGGAAAGCAACATAAAGCCTCTTGTAAGACCAAGACTGTAAGCTCAATCAGCCAACCATTACAAATGTTGCATATGGATTTGTTTGGGCCAACATTTGTAAAGAGTCTAATGAAAAAGATGTACTACCTAGTTGTCACAGATGACTATAGTAGGTTTAGTTGGGTTTTCTTTTTATCCACTAAGGATGAAACTAGTGAAATCCTTAAAATATTCATAACTGGCATAGAAAATCTAATAGACCTTAAGGTGAAAATAATTAGATGTGACAATGGGACTGAATTCAAAATAAGGTCATGAATTAGTTCTGTGAAATGAAGGGTATTAAGAGGGAATTTAATGTTGCTAGGACTCCACCACAAAATGGAGTAGCAGAAAGAAAAAATAAGACACTAATAGAGGTTGCTAGGACTATGCTAGATGATTCAAAATTGCCAGCAGCTTTTTGGCTAAAGCAGTTAATACTGCTTGTTATGTTCAAAATAGGGTGTTAGTTATCAAGCCTCACAATAAGACCCTTTATGAACTTTTTCTAGGTAGATGATTCGATAATTAATATATAGTATATATCTATAATATATAACTAAATAATAATACCAAATAGTAATAGTATAGAGAGTATCCGGTTTGATATAAAATTGCTTGAGGACAAACAATATTTTATCTCCCGGATGTTGTATCCCGACGAGAGATGAATTTGAAATCCACGAAAGCGTTTTGTTTGATGCTTGAATATCGAATATTTTTGTTTTTGGTTCTAAACTAAAAATTTAATTAAACTATTTAGAAACTAGATAGCAAATAGCGAGTAATTAAACGAAGAACGATATATTATAAAAGATATGCTTGCTAAGTGTATTGACTAGATCCTTAAGTGTCAATTAAACATACAATTAAGTCCTTATTGATGAACCAATATCTTTCTAACAAATTATCTTCTCACAACGTTGGCTTATATTGAAAACAACTCTTATTAAGATATCGATTACTAAATTATTACCTAATTATTCTTACGGCTTTTTCCCGCTCGAATAACCAAAACAATAATTTAAGTAATATAAAAATCACTAATCAATATTTTCTCCTCTTTATTAATCAGACTTAATTCTCTAAACAATTTAACACTTAACAAGCATATATAAAAATCTACTCACTACACATATTAATAAAACTAACACTAATCAACAAAGCAAACATTTTTAAACTAAATAATAAGCTACAACTACTAATAAGAGAAAAGGAAAAGAAAGAAAAACCCGATTGAAGAAAATGGAGACGAATTTAAACCACCCGATCTTATAAACTTAATTAAACACTAAAGATTAAAACTTTATTAGTTTTTATGACTACTTAGTTAATAAAGCTACAAACTTTATATACTAAATAGCCTTAAAAACTAAAAAGCTTTAAACTTTAATAGTAAAATAAGCTTATAAGACCCATAAGCTCCTCGCCTAAGTGTTGGATAGATTTCATCAACATTAAAACAAACAAGGGTTAAGATGAACAAGATAATAATAAGCTACTAAGACAAAATAAGCTAGATTTTATTCTAAAGACAATAAGCTAATAAAAAGATGAAAACTTTAGATCTAAATCTACCCGAAACTAAGGTGTTCAATCAAGTGAACTCGGATCGGGTATATTTAAGGATTTAGATCTAAGAAAAATAAGCTAGAATTAAAAAGCAACAAACTTTATACTAGAAAATAAGCTAAAAAGACAAGATCTATTATTTTTAGATCTAATCCACCCGAAACTAAGGTGTTCAATCAAGTGAACAAGAGACGGGTATATTTAAGGATTAGATCTAAAAACAATAAGCTAGAAAAATAAGCAATCGAAAACAAGCTCACTCGAAAAACTCTAAATCAAAAACAATAAGCTAGTCTAAATAAGCAATTAAAGAAGCTTATTAGAATATAAGCTTAAGAGATCGGATCCAAAAATAAGCTATAAGCAAAAGCTTATTTGGAAATAAGCTAAAAAGAAAGAAGAGAAGAGATGAGAAAATAAGCATAAAAAAATAAGCTAAAAATAACACCAACCTTTACCAAAAAGCATCTTCATTAAACTATAATAAGCCATTACAATAAGTTGAGAATAAGCTAAAAAAAATTTACAATAAGCTAGACTAAAAAGCTAATCTATACTACTCCTACTCCTAAAATTATACTACTCTACTATGTGAATAATAAAGAAAAAAATGAAAGATCCCCCTCTACTTTGCTTGTGGTCTTCATTATATAGCAAAAGTATGGGAGGGGTAATCACGTCCATTCACTGTACCAGCCAATAAGAGTCCAAGATCTAAGGGCATTTTCGTCTTAGTCCTCCACCGCCTTAATATAAATGCCAATGATTGGCCATGTATTGCGTTCCTCGTACGCAATATGAATTTTAGCAGGGAATATTAGGCATGATCCATCAATGAATAAATGCCACGTGGCATTGGTGACGTGTTCATGTGAAAAGAACGAATATCCAAACCATTTATAAATTTGTTGCCTGATTTTTATCTTTGAAATGGATCAATAAGAGGCGCACGTGGCGGTCCAGGATTGGCCAAGAAAAGTTAGTGCTTGAGATTGGTTCTGGCTACTTGCTTATGTGAATTATTTTTGGCGAGTGGCATTCAAACGCCAAGAGTACACAACAATTTTTTTTTGATAACTTCAACTTATGTCTTGGGCTTGGACAACTATTGGGCCGAGAATGACTTCAATCTTGAGCCTTTGAATTGAAGACTTGGGCTGGACTTGCTAGTTGTTACTCTTGAGTCTTAGATAAGTATGGGTCGGTTCGACCTATATAAATGGCGTCAGGCCGGCCCAATAAAAGATGAAAGCACCATTGGACTCGTAATTTCGCGCTTATTCCATTGGAGTGCTCGGAGAATTTTTATGACTTCGTCTTGATCCTCGATAAACGTAAAAACGTCGTCGTAAGTCACTTGAAAATTACCGTTTTTGCTTTGTTTTCAATCCTTTGTACCTGTAAAACATAAAAACACAATAGAAACATATTTGCAACATATTTATCCATATTTTAGTGTTTTAGTCCGTTGTGTTTTAGCACACATCAAATTCTCCCACACTAAGCCATTGCTGGTCCCATACGCAATGTAAATAAAACACGCCTGGAAATAAATAATTAAATCCCCTTTTAACTTATGACCCCTCACAATCAAATAAGAACAGAAAAGATCCATTAAGAAGGTTCAAAAATCATTTATTTCAAAAGCGCCTCCGTTTTAACCACTTATTCAATAAAAGATAAAAACTAAGATAAGAATTAAATAACATTTTTTAAAAGGCTTTAAGAACGGAAGTTCGTCATCCTTGATTTTCACAATCTCCAAACTAAGCTTAAACGAAATCACAGCCAAATATAAGATAAGATGCTAACACTACTCATAAATGCTAATTGTGTAAGTATAACTTAACTTTTCGCTCCCATTATTCCTAAATTCTTCTAAAGATTTTATTATTATTATTATTGGTGACAAATAAATTATGCCCTTATTATTATAAAGTAAACCCAGTTTAGACCACAGTTAGTTTGAAATCATTTCCCAAAGAGACGATATAGTGAGAATAAGGTCCACATTAAAATTCTAATTTCGCATGATTTAGGGTTTATCCTTTTTATTCATCCAAAACAACTCAACTACGAGTCCAGAGATGGAGGCTTTATTTAGATAACACCGGAGTTAAAATTTGGCTTTATTATTATTATTATTATTGCAACATTATTAAACCTCGGTCCTTTAAACAACTGACACATCGGGCATCCTAACCGACAAGAGCCAGTAATCTTATTTCGACCTCGGTAATTTCCTCGACCTTTTTGAAGGCTGCAACACCGGTTGTGAGCCGGCAAGATGCAGCAAACTTTTATCAGTCTCGGATTATTACTATGTGCCTTATTTAGAAGACTGCCACATCGGTTGTGAGCCGGCAAGAGGTAGTGGTCTTATTTCGGCTTCGGTTTATTACATTATTATAATTATTAGCCAAATTTCAAGTCCTGTGGTCTTTTAACAACCTAGACAACGGCAGCGAACCGTCCAAATCGGTAGTCTATTTCCCCACAACACTGACAAAACCTCGATGTGTACCTTACTTTCACCAGAAGGAATCTCTACGAAGTGATTTAAACTAAGAATCGTAAAAACCTAAGTAACTTTATTTATTCAACAATTATATAACGTTTATTAAGTTGGTGGGAGCAAAAAGCCACAATTAACCTCTATGAGCTCTAAAGATATCCAACTAATCCATGCTTAGCATCAAACTTATATCTAGCTCTATTACTTTTCATTCTTTGCAAAATTTTAAAATTTAGCAAATGCTTAGTCTCGAAAGCTAAGGGGAAAACTAGAGTTTAAAACTCGGTCAAGTCAAAAGCTACCTAGTTCTACGGGCCTACTTATTCATATATCTAACAATAACTAAGATTT